>JAQMYK010000009.1:5624345-5655400 GCA_030014345.1 Clarias buthupogon
GCATTTTGCGTTCATCTCATTATCCCCCGTCGTGTCGTGGGGAAGCTGAGCCCCGAGCTTTACAGTAAGTGCGGGAGAGATCTTTTAGAGATGGATAGCGTTTCCAGTGTTTATTGACTGCCGAGAGAAAGATTCAGATGGCAGGGATATAGAGATACATTAGCAAGCCAAAAAAAAAGCATAGCCTTGACGAGAGGAAGAGGAGAGGAAAGCATCACGCTCCACAGACAGCCAGACTTATCGATCGCCCCCACCCCCCGACCTGCCACTCTCTTGAACCCACTTCCTGTGTTTTCAGAACCGGGCACAACAGCAGCGCAAAACACACATAATTGGGTTTTATAGTCTGATCATCAGAGCCTTTTATAGTCTAATCATTCTAGGTGTTAGAACAGCCTGATGCCGTATCATATTAAAGCGCTGCAGACAGAGAGAACTGCAGAAGAGGACAAACGCGAGGTTTGCTGATGCGCTGTTTTTTCCGACGCCCGATGTCAACATGATGTGCAAGTCAAAGCACTTTGCTAATTTATTGACATTTTTCCTCCCTTTGTAAGACAAGCTCATCAGTGCTCAGACTTGTGAAAGGCTGAAAGAAAAATGGAAACCGATCTGTCTAAATGATCAGGTTGGCAGATGTCACATTGCAAACTCAGGATGTTCTCAATTTAGGTAATTACTTGCACAGACTCTTGTCATTAGATACAAAGAAAACCTCTTCCATCTTGTATTCTGCCTCAATCTCATCGCAGCCTGAGTCATGTTTTCATTCAGGCTTCTTTCTGTGAATGTCCATGGGAAAACACCCTCATCCTGCAAAAAAAAAAAAGAAATGATATCACTATTCACAGTTTAAATCGCTGGATCTCTGAATCAGTTTAGCATTGTACGATATTCATAGTGATATACATGTACATATACACATTAAAAAAAATCACATAAAAAAAAACACAGTATCAGTATCAATGGATCAGATGTCAGAGAAAACATAGCAGACATCACATCCTGTGACAAGTTGGAAGGTGAAATAGTTTTTCTAAGGTTCTCGATATTGGCTCATACTAATGGTTTTAGTAGAGATGTCACAAAAACAAAGCTTATGTTAATTTAAAATCAGTTGCTTTAGTTTGAAATTTAAATTTGTAATTATTTAAATAAAAAAAATAAATACATGAACCATATCAATTACATTTGTGTGACCTGGGGGATATATATGTTTTATATATACACTACCATTTAAAAGTTTGGGATCACTTTCTAACTCCATGGTCTTTTTTGATTTTTATTTCTTTCTACATTGTAAAACAAATGCTGAAGGCGTTCAGAATATGCAGTAATCTCTTTGAACAGTTGATATTGAGATGTATCTGCTAGTCATGATCTGTAAATCCTTCATAACGGCTCTAATCTGAGGTGATGTTTGTTAATTGGTGATTTCTGAAACTGATGACTCTAAATGAACTTCTCCTCTGCAGCAGAGGTAAGTTTTGGTCTTGCTTTCCTGTGAAGGTCTTCTTGAGAGTCAGTTTCATCATAGTGCTTGATGGGTTTTGTAAATGCACTTGACAATACTGTTCTTTGCAGGAACTGTTCCAGAACAGCTGACCTTCGTGTCTTAAAATAAGAGCTGCATGTTTTTGTTGTTGTTACATAATTGCCTAATTTCACTAGTTTTGAAATCCCCAGTATTGTTGTAGAATGTAGAAAATAAATCACTAAACAAAAACAAAGAAATTTGCAAATGATCCCAAACTTTTGAGCAGTAGTGTATAAATGAATGATACTGTATATAAAAAGTAAATATCATTATCATATCATCAAATCGTCATTTGCATCTGACTTTTCGGACACATTGTTTAGTCACATTATTTACTAATTTGTTTGTTTGTTTGTTAGTTTATTTCACCCAGCTCAGTCTAAAGTTCCAAATGTTCCTCCAATTAACACGTTAGCGAATTACATTTTCCAATTCAAAGTTAATTGGATGCAAGAACTATCTAGAAGCTGATTTCCAGATCAGAGAGAGTCCATGTGACATCAGTAATGAACACAGTCACGTTATTTCCACCCCATTGCACTTCAATGATGTAGAACGCAGTGCCTCTGTGATTCGAGGCAGATGTGAGGAAGTGAGAGCGCCGGGCTTTTCCCCTATCGAACCCCTCACGATAGTCACACAAAGGGAACATGGGAAATCCTTACATCGTGGCTCTGTGTTGTGTACGTGCGTAGAAAATAAACAGTAGAACACAGGGTTAAAGTAGCAAAAGATAATAAGCCTGAAGGCGTTTTGTCCTGTGTAGTACATATATCGACTTTCCAGTAATTTCCTGTGAATTGCATGAGGTTGAATGAAATGCAGGTCTTTTCAAGATTTAATTTAATTTCCATTTTAATCCTTTATAGTTAATTATCGTTGAATTCCTTCGTAAACCCGTGACCTCATGTCAAAAACTCCCATGATATACGTTAAAGCTGGCTGTTTCCATCACGTCCTTTGTGAATGGGGATCCCGCCTGCCTGCCTGTGTTACGTGTCTTGGCAGAAGCATACACATGTTCTGCCTTACGCACTGCATCCTTTATTGATTTCATGCAGATGCTGCATTCCGTTTATTAACTCCCACGATCGCCTCAGATTCGGCAGATTTAGTCAGCTTTTTTTTTCTTTTTTCTGATAAGCAACTATATCAACTTTGGGTAAACGCTCAGTGCTCAGTTCAAGTTAAAATTTTTCCCCTAATTAGAGAGCGTGCCATTCGCGCAAGAAAGCAGCTTCGATTTTGACTAGAGTTTATTTTTCAGTAACATGCTCACACACTTCACACACACTCACATACTGTAGTGTTCTTTCTTTATCACTGCATTTAAATTCACATTATCCTGCTGTTTCATGAGAAATCCTGTAATATTTGGGTTAATATTCGCTCATTACAGATCTCAGATTTACTCGGTCACGGCACATCATTTACTGCAACACCACTATGGCTGTTTTTAACAAAAAACGTAGATCCTGAGTTTTTATTTATTCACTAGCTGTGCCTGCGAATTCGTATATGTGGAATACCCCCAAAAAATTTAATTAAAAAGGTACTCAAAATTTGTATTTGCAAGCCAAGTCAAATAATAAGTATAGTACAGCGAAAAATCCAAGTCACAAAGCGAATTCCCTGAAAATCTGCATTCCAAACCTAGTCAAATAAGAGCAACAAAACTTTCCAAACATATTATTCAAATCACTTGGCAAATCCTATAGATCCAATTTTTTCAAGACAAGTCAATTAAGTAAAGCGTTTGTTAAAACGTTTTATTTTGTTTGTTTGTTTTTATGTGTATATGTACATGTATATCACTTTGAATATTGTACAAACGGCAACTTTACAGTTTTATTATATGTATATATTTTTTTTTTGATGTGGCATATTAGTACTCTTAATGAAGCATTTTGCCAATTAACAAGTATTACATAGACTTCTGTTACAAGATTATGGAAATGCTTTGATTGCCATCTTTGTATTAAAATATCATCGTTTCATAGTCTTAATATTTTTAGTTCAACTTTTAGTGTCTTACTGTCTAGGACTGTCGCAAGCACATCCAGGGTTGGGGGTTCGAATCTTGCTCTGCAGTCTGTGTGCATGGAGTTTGTATGTCTTTGCGGTGATTGGTGGGTTTCCTCCGGGTACTCGGTTTTCCTTTACTAGTCTAAAGAAACGCAGTGTAGGATAACTGGCTCATCTAGATTGCCTGTAGCGTGCAAGTTTGCGTGCACGTTTACTGTGATGTGGTGGCCCCCCATCCAGGGTGTACTGCATCTTGTGCCCTGAGTTTCCTGTGGTTTTTATAGTTTTTTTAGACGATATCACTATGACATCATCGCCAAGCAAACGATGATCGGCCCAAGCACCTGCGCCATCGCCGTGATTGTTGTTGTTGTTACTTAATTACCTAATGCCATATAAGTTATTTCATAGTTTTAAAATCCCCAGTATTGTTCTAGAATGTAGAAAATAAAAGTAGCATTAATATAAAAGGCATGTCCAAACATTTGACGGGTACTGTGTCTGTCTCACTTTATAAACCATAACAAAAAAAAATGCTTAAAAGTGTTTAAGAAATTTCCTGGGACATTGCTGGTACTATTTGTTTAGAAGTGAGACGTATGTTTTTGTAAAAAACACCTAAGAAGCGTTTCTCATGGCCTTCTGAAGAACAAAGTGGCCAGACGAGAGGTTTGCGAGCAGTATCAGATGTGCTGCAGGGGCCGTAAAGTAGCACACACATCTCCGGAACGTTCTGCTCTGCTAACACAATCTGGCTGAAGTTTGTGGGAGAGGGGATTCACAAATACACACACACACACATACACGTACACGGTGCATTTAAAAAGATAGTGCTGCTGTAGTGTACACATCTGCTTTCTCAAGAGCTGCCAGGTTCATTTGGAAGAGCCAGGCTTATCTACAATGCATTATTTATTATTGTTGCGGAAGGAAGATTCTCAGACTTGGTGATAAAATAAAGGTCAGGCGACAGGTGTGGGTTCAGAGTGTGTATGGAGTCCAGTCAACTGTGAGAATCACACTGAGGCCTGAGGAGGACCTGAGGAGGTTTTTATTTGAAAACATTTTTAGAATTTTTTTTCCAGTTTTTTCGTGTCTATACGTCTGCTCGAGTTTCTCACAGAGAAAGAGGCGTGGCCTGTGCGCCTGCAGATATGACACCACTCATCGAGAGCACTTTTGTCTTTTGATTAAAATCATTCACACCAGTGGTTCTCACCAAAGAACTCAAAGTTAACGTGTTCACTTCAGGAATAGGACCGTCACTCCGATCAATATTATTTTAAAATTGTTTAAGAAATGAAATCCACACTTAGTGGATGTGTGGAGCTTATGTAACTTCTAAAGAGGCATCGAAAATGTTTAAAGAGCCCCTGGGATACATACAATACTATGTGACATTGTGTTGCAATGTATTGAATTGTGTATCATCGACTGCTTTAAATGTATCGACTGCTTTAATACAGAGTTAGCCAATAAAATGTATACACACTTCAGAAAAAGAAGAATAGTAAAAAAAAATATTTATACAAGTTTTTCTTTTCCTGAAGTGTGTTTATACAGGTAGTCCCCTAGTTATGAACGGGTTCTGTTCCGGGAGCACGTTTGTAAGTCAGATTTGTTCTTAAGTTTGAGTCTTATATGACTTTGACACGAGTAAACAATGTAAAGTCTCCAATAACTACCTGGGCTCCATATGAACATAAATTAACATCAAGTGTTATAGCTGAACTGGCTGCCACCTAACACACAGTATAAATGCAGATCAATTCCTGCTTTCTGTTTGACCCAGATGAGGATGGGTTCCCTGTTGAGTCGGGTTCCTCTCAAGGTTTCTTCCTATTACCATCTCAGGGAGTTTTTCCTTGCCACTGTCGCCCTCGGCTTGCTCACCAGGGACAATCTGATCATTTTGATTCATACACAATTCACATTCCATACAAACTTAAATAATTA
Source organism: Clarias buthupogon (assembly GCA_030014345.1). NCBI lineage: Eukaryota > Metazoa > Chordata > Actinopteri > Siluriformes > Clariidae > Clarias > Clarias buthupogon. The sequence goes on from JAQMYK010000009.1 coordinate 5,629,864, forward strand.
TTTTGATTGTGTAAAGCTGCTTTGTTTCGGGCAGAAGGTTAAAGCCTGGGGTGACAAACATATGCACACACACACACACACAGGTGAGTGAGTAGCGGAGATGCTCAGCATTCCTCCGGGCGGTGAGCTTTGCACTTAGTCAGTCAAAGAAAGGTTAGCTGTAATTCATGCTCTTGATCTTTTCTTCCGCTGCTGTCCAGAGCAGCCTTCCTCCCGCTCGGTTTCTCCTGCGCTTCCTCTCTCCCTTTCTCTCTCTCTCTTTCTCTCGCTCTCTCTCTCTATCTTTCTCTAATACACTTCAACTTAAACTGACCCAGTCAGGGGTCTCCCTGCTTTGTGTTTCCCTCCGCTTCGGAACTATCCATCAAGGGCCCGTCTGGTTGCTAGAAACCCGAGAGAGCTCTCCACAAAGCTTTCTTAGCTCCTTGTGTATATGTGTGTTTCTATGTATATATGTGTGTGTGTGTGCGTACCGTGCGCGTACCATGCGCGTGCGTGCGTGTGTAGGTGATGGAATCCTTTGACCTGCAAAATGTATCTCAGAGTACCTCAGGGTCTCACATCCTCGTCTCATTCACTCACTCACTGAAACACTCACTGAAGCACAGACACACACACACACACACATAGCACTCATCTCTCTGCACTCTTAAAGCAATCAGCCTTTTTTTTTTTTCTTTTGGCTTTGCTTCTTTATGGTTTCCTGCAGAGCTGCTGATCCTCGATATGAGATTTACAGACACAACACAACGTGAGAAATAAAAATGTTTACATTAAAAATATGCTTTGCCGCACAAAATTGGCGAATGAAATGATATAAAATAGTGTAAAAAAATAAGTATCACTTTGTTTTGTGGAAGAAAAGTGCTGATGTGATTGAGTTCATTTCATGTTGAAGCTGTTAAGATACATTAGTAATAGTCATTACTATTATACATGAAGTACTGGCTTGGACCACCGTTTGCCTTCAGAACTGACTTAACCCTGGGCCTCCGAGTGGCGCAGTGGTAAAGTCCTCGCCCTATCATCCGGAGATCGCTGGTGATGCTGTAACCTCTCGCAGCCGGAGGTCTAGAGAGAGCTGATTGGCCGAGCTCTCTCAGATGGGCGGGATGAGAGGTACTTAGCGCTCCCACATTAATCACGGCTCTACAGTCAATCAGGGGTGTCTGTGAGCTCACGCAAGCGGAAAGAGCGGATAGCGCTGTCCTCCAAGTGTTACGCCGCCTCTAACGGTGCGTGAACGAGCAGTTCGAAAAGATGCGGTTGGCTGGCGTCATGTGGTTCGGAGGAAACACGTGATAGTCTTCGGCCATCCAGACTGAGTGGTAGTAGTAGCCTTAATGTGGGAGCCCCCTAGTGGCGGGGAGGAATTGGACACAACTAAAAAAAATGGGGGCGGGGGACTGACTTAACCCTTTATGGCATAGATTTAACAACCTGCTGGGAGGAGATTTCAGGCAATATCGACACGACCGCATCACACAATTGTTGCAGATTTGTTGTCTGTCCATGATGCGAATCTCTCGCACCACCCAAATATGGATTGAGATCTACTGACTGTGGAGGCTATTTGAGTCCAGTGTCATGTTCAAGAAAACAGCTGGAGATGATTTTAGCTTTGTGATAAGGTGCGCTATCCTGTGTTCATAAAGCGATCAGCAACAATACTAAGATAGGCTGTGGGACTTAAACGATGCTCATTTGGTACTAAAGTGTCCAAAGTGTACCCAGAAAAATTTCCTTGAGGACCGCCAAAATGGAAAGATTGGAAACGTAATCACTCTGCCGAAACTGCAAAAACTCGCAGTGAATCGCGATAAACCATACTTACCGCCTCCATGCTGACTCTGCGTGGGTGAGATAGGAGTGTAAGACTCACTTTGTCAGACTTACAAACGAAACCAACTTACGAACGTGCTCCCAGCTACTGTGTTTACATTTTTCACAAGGTGTTTTATTGCTCTCTTTCTCTCATTCTCACTCCCTCTCTCTGTACATATTCTTTACAAGTGTCACTTCATAGATTTTCCTTTCCAATTCAATCTGACTCTCAGTCGTTGTGGCTGTCTCATAGACTGTTGGACCGATCTTCTGATTCAAGTCGGCATTTTAATATAATTTCAACATATAACAATGTAATAGACATAAACAGACAAACTCTAGTTGCTACAACTAATTGTGTGTGTGTGTGTGTGTGTGTGTGTGTGTGTGTGTGTGTGTGTAAGGCAAACAGGGCTTGACTATATTTGGGAAGCCAAGCGTGCTTGATGATCCCTACACACCTGCTGTGGGACAGGAATTGTGTAGCCTCACTATGTTCCTGTTCTGACAGAAGCACACACATACACACACACACACACACACACGCACACACAGACATGCTTGCGCTCACACACAGACAAAATTAATTAAAATTAGAATCAAAACGACAGAGGATTAGGTGAAAAAATGCAGACAATGTCCCTGTTGTCTTGTCACGTCTCCACAGCGGGCTTTCTCTGTTCAGGACACACAGGACAGCTCTTTCCTCTCTGTCTGTCTTTTTTGTTATACTACAACACAAAGACTATACAATCCTAATCCTTTTTTTTTTAACGAGCGTTTGTCAGATTTAGTGTTTGTTAGAAAGCTTAAAACCGAGGCTTCGGGAGAGAGAGAAAGAAAAAAGCCGAACATACACCAGAACTGTTTTTTTTTTCCTCGCTAATTTGACATAAAGCATATTGTCTGTTGAATAAACTTCTGTCTTGTGTGAACTCTCCTCCTGTAGCCTGGCCGCATTCAGACATTCCTGCACGCGCACTCACACACACACGCAATTACCGCTTGTTAGAAAAAGTGTGATATTGTAAACACACCAACCCATCCCAGTTTCCCCCCCTATAATTACAGCTTCTGTTAACCCTCGAGGACACGTTCTTTCCAGACCCACCACCGTTCCTCCAAGAAGCCTCCGTTGTTGATTGCTCATCTGTATATACCGCCCAATAGTGTGGAGAATCGTGTGACTCTACACAGGCCTGTGATATTTAACTCTGATTACATGACATTCCCCAAAACTGTCAAGCTTTATGGCATTATACATTATAGGTAACCTGGTACAGTAAGAAATTAAACATTCATTATATGGATATGGGGCGTCCTTGTCCTCTTTCTGTTAGGACAAATGGAGAGGATTTTGAGTTGTTTAATTATATACGTAAAAATCTAAATCTAGCCTACTTGCTCAGTACTGTATTTTCCTCACATTTCTGCAACCAGAACTTGCTTGAACCTGCATGAACCGTTTTCCCATACTCGGGACGTTTCACCCTTCTGGCGGTCGTTCGCAGCTCGGGCCGTTTTGTCCCCGCTTCTCTAATTGGCGAGGGGAGACAGGTGGCGCCCCCGGTTGTGCAGGGACCTCGTTAGTGCGGTCTCTGTGTAATCCTTTTGTTTTTGCAGTGTGAACATAGAAGCGAGGGCATGAACTTGTGACGCCAGGCCTGCAGTGTGGTGCCACTCACCCGTGCTGATCTCCCTCCCTGCCTGCCCCTGTTATTATAAGACGTGTCAAGGGGTCGAGACCACAACAAACTCTAAACTCTACACCCCCTCCTTTCTCTCTCTCGTGTTGTCGGGTTCATTTAGAAAATGTAAAAAGCTCGAAAGCAATTGAAACACTTTTGTTTGGGGATTTATTTTTAGGGATGGACCAACATCATTTAAGGAAATTAAGCATTGGATCGCTGTGTAACTGTGTTTAATGTGGGAATTCATGGAAATAAACGGTACGTTGGAGTGCAGATGTCAGAGTCACATGGACACACATCTTTACCTGATGTAGTCAGATAGCTACGAGGGTCAGTAAGGGTTAGTGGGGCCAAAGCAGTCACCCCTGGTGTCCATGCTGCTATTTGTCACATTTACTCAATACGTCTGACTTGTATTATCATTTTGAGTACAATCTACACCCTTCCTAATTCATTCATTTAAAATGTGCATTTGGCACAAATGTTTTTTCCCCCTTCTACTGTCCCCTTTTTATTTTAACCGAACACACCTGTCCCTGTAGGAGTAGCGTGAAGATTTATCCTTCCTATGGGCTATGAACTGTTCGGTTAATTACACGGGATCAAAAATGGGGCTTTGTCTAAAGTGTGCAAATCCTCCCTCTTTTCCCGCTCTGCTTGTTTTGTGTTCACTTGGCACACCATACAGTACAAGCCCTCATAGGCAGGTTGTGTGTGTATGTGTGTGTGAGGGAGTGTTGATTACTCAAGTTCTGTAATGATTCTTTTTCTTTTTTTCTTTTTTTTTTTTTTTTTTGCAATATTGTTTTACATCCATCTGAAACAGAAGCCTGTCTGTTTCTCAGTTCCTTCATGTGAAAAGCCTAGCGTGACCCGAAAGCCAAGCATGGCATGGGCTAATGCTGCACTATTAACGCCAGGGGTCTCTTATCCAATCCCATTAGTAACTTTTTGATATTTCACATTCAGATAATTATTCTCTCTCTCTCTCTCTCTCTCTCTCTCTCTCTCTCTCTCTTACACTCAGTGTGGGAGTAAAAGAGCAGTAGTATTAATGCTCCATGACTTATTACTAATGCTCTGCCATAGTCGCGGTGTCAGACTTGTTATTTTCTTCACGAGTTGCCGGGTGGTCTTGTGATTCACTCACTACACCACACAGACCTGTATTTGCCCTGTCTGTACTTCTGTTTTCTGCTTGTATTGGGCCACAAAGTTTCAAAGTTCCATCGGTCTATGTTTTTTCCCTCAATTCATGACCTTTAAACAAAAAGGAACATAAATTAAAAACAAATCTTCATGTTCGTGTTTGCTTAAGTTCAGCTTCTCCAAATCGTTCCAGTCACTAATTTCAACACTAATACTAATGACATACTAATTACCTCTTTTGAACGGCCAGTGATTTTAAAATGTCTTTTTCGTCACAGACATAAAGCACCATCATGGCGATGTTCAGCGCCTCACTTACTTTAGCTTCCATAGAGTGAGCATTTGCACTTGGTAGTAAATATACACTGTGTTAAATATATACTCCATGCTTTGGGGAGCAGCGGCAGACAGAAGAGGTAATGACAGGATTGTCTTATAGCAGTTGTCGTATGGTTTTATAGCAAAGAATCTGAGACAAAGTGCCAAAGTGTCTGTCCAGAGAGCGTATTCATGAACTACAGAGTGGAATGGAAAGGCAGATTAAGAGGTGGATAGTATCCATGCATCAGAAATAAAAAAGGATGCTAATTTCTTGGGGTGATTTCTAATTTTTCGAGATGGAAATTGAACTGAAAAGTGTCAACCCTGGTTAATAGTATTACCTCAAACACTGTGCATCAAAGGGAGGTCTAAAACTAGTCTGTATAAACTGTGGTCTGTATGCTAGACTGCATGTTTTCTGTCTATTATGGGGTTACTCTAAAAAAATCACAAGGTACTAGTCTGTAGCATAAAGCAAATCGTGAAAGCCTCTGAAAATATTTTAGTTTGAGGCTACTTCGTAATTTATGACATGCTGCCCTACCAACAGTCAACTACTCAGCTCTGAGCATGGTACAGTGATCTGCCTTGCTTTTAAGCAGTGTTTAGACAATACAGTACCTTCTGCCAGATTAATTAATTTAACCAGCATGACTCTGCAGATACTCTAGCATGGGGGTTGTGGATGCTGGAGCCATTTCCTTTGAGGAAACACCTCTTCTTCAACCTTCCAAACTGTAGCTCTTAAAGCTCAGAGCATTTTAGCCATTATTTGTTTTACTGTTTTTTTAAGAAACGTAGGTGGGGTGCAGGATTGTGCAGTATAGAGTGTATTCTTTTTTTTTTCAGCACAAAATAGGCAATATGATGAACTGAATTTTTGTTAATTTTACGCAACTTCCCCCAAACATAAAATTAGAAACTGAGTCACATGATCACAAGTTTTTATGGTTCTTTTCGGTTGTTTCCATGACCAAAAAATACTTTAAGAATAACCTGCTCATTTTGAGAGTTCTACTTTTTTCCGACTTCATTCACATATTCCAGTAGCGGTAAAATTTACCCTTTATAAAAGTAATGATGACTTTTGTTCTACCTGACATATCCCAAAAAAAACAAATACACAGTTTGAAGTCTGATGGCTCCCCATTAACACACATCTTCTATGTAAGAGCTTAACTATATAAGACTTTTTAAATCGTCATTGACCTATATTGTGTTGCCGTGACGTGTCTGTGTCGCTTGGGTTTTAAGGGTTTAATAGAAAGAGCAACAAATAACATTCTGGTATCGCCAAAACTGAATGTAGTAGCGTTTTTTTTTAAACAAGCACAACAACCCTGTGCATATCTCGTAATGAAGCAGCTTGGTGGTACCTCGGACTCGGGCTACCTTTTTTGTTTGAGTTAATCCAACACCGTGTTCCAGAGTGAGGAAAGTGAGCTGTGGTGATTTGGCAGCCAGGCTCGACACAAACAAGGTGTTCCTCTCATTAGTGTTTAGCAAGTGAGAGAGGCTTAGTGTGGTGCAGAAGGGACCTGGAGGAACACTAGTGCTGTTTTTGGCTTCTAGCTCATCTTGCCATAGCTATATGGAAAAGTACAGCTCTCTCTCTCGCTTTCTTTCCCTTTCTGGGCGAGGCACTTCTGTTGCAAAAGTGAGTGATTGTGAAGGGTTTATATATTCCACTGGTCCACTGGGTCATCAAGAGCAGCAGGTGAATTCAGGATTTGCAGCATAGGGTTGCCATCTCACTGCTCAAGGTAGATTCTGATCCTGAGTTTTTACAAGTATGCCGTTGATTCACATTCTCCCGTTGTCCACTAACAGGTACTTTGGGTCCCATAAAAAATGCCAGTAGGGGGAATGATTTCTCTCCAATATTCCCACTTCGCACAAAGTATTCCCTTAAAAATACTGAGAATACCACAGCCATGAATGAACGGTACTAAAATCATGGGACACAGACATGAGACGACTCGTGAAACTTTCTCAAGACTTCTTTCCCCTTTCAAGACATAGTGCAAGTCCAGAGTCCATGACTTTTCCTAGGCGCTGTAAAATAACTTTTTTATCCATTTTGTTTTAACTGTACATAAAGTAGAACATAATCACATTAATATGGCACCCTGTCTTCCACCATACTTACTTCGACAATGCCGACTTCAGCTCAAAGGCCGTTTTCTGTGTGCTCGAGTAGTATATTGAGTCTGACAGCCTGGAGTCCTGCCACAGGCGGTATGGTTTATTTGAGAAATGGAGAATCTCTAAAGGTTCCACTGCGATGCCCCAACTCCGCACTTGTGAAATGGATGGAATCTGGCATTTTTCAGCACGACACATTTGAAAGAACTTCCTCTTTGTCTTCTGCCCCCCCCCCCGGGACCAAGCACATTTTTTTCACAGTTAATGGAGCAACAAACAAACAGCTTTAGGTCTGGCTTGGCCCTGTAGAGTAAATAGTGTTAAATTGACTCTTTTACTAAATCTGTGTGTATCTCTATCTGCACACACACATACAATATGCTGGGCTTTAGACATTTTATACATTTACTTGCTCACTGAAAAAATTGTATATAATTGTAAATATTGGCATCTGGTGCACTGCAGTATCTATTTTTTTGTAAAAAAATTTTGTGAGCTAGAACCGCGGTCTGACATTTGTAAGTCAATGTTCTACTACCTAATTATAGTTATGTGGTAAGGAATATGTGATTTTATGTAACATTCAGCCCTGATTTAAGTATAAGAAATTGATTGAACCTACAGTACTGATTTGCCAGAATGATATCTTGAGAACCTACTTTTTTTTTCATCTTTGTCATAGATGAGCTTGATCACAGTTTAACTTATTCATTGCTTAATTAATCATTGTCCTACAATGGTATTTTAAATGTCAATTTATCTTGCCCAAACTATCCTTTAGGCATTGCAAAGGAATTACTTCACCGTGAATGATAGAGGCTGAATGTACAACTGGATTTGTGGGCTGAGCCGAAAAACGACAAGATCCAGAAATTCAGAGTTGACGCCGCGTCAGATTTCAGTGGGAACGCTGCAGTCTGTAAAGCTCCTCAGAGCTGAGTACCAACCCCAGACACCCAAAACTCTGACAGCTGCTTCTCCATTCAGCGTTGTTCCAGACCTTCCTTTATCAGACATCCGGAAACCTCATTAAAGGTCGTCTTCAGAATCCTCAAATTCGGGATTTTTGATTCTACTTTTTTTTTTTACTCAGCTATTATTCGTTTTTGATTGAAAATAAAACTCTTCATTATTATAATTTTTTTTAACAGGAAGCAGTTTTATGGAGCTTCATCCATTTATCCTTTAGACCGAGCCATATCCGTATCCTTCTTGCATGAACGTAAACAGTCTGAGGTCTAGCTTTAAGCAGAGTTCAATGAAATAAGAAAAAAAATAAATAAAGGTTTCATGTAGTAAAAATGACCACCACGCCAGACAAGTCATAACTTTATCCATGCCTGAGAAGCCTTAGAGGTGATTTTTCACATTTTTACAACCACAGGCATCGCCCCCAAAACCCCCCACCCCCCACTCCCTGGCTTTCACCGAGACGCAGTGTGTATGTGATTCAGTCTGACAGCGTTTGGTTTCTCGACTTCCGTCCGAGTCTTTTCTAAACGCTGGCAGCAGCAGCTCAGGTCCAAGCATGACCACGTCACAGCTAAAGAGTCAGATCGACAGTTAAGTTTTCCTTAAGTGTCAGGAATCTCAGGAAGCGCTAAAAGACTTGCCAAAAAACAATCAGCTCAATTTTATTTTATTTGCTGCTAATCAACAAGTTTGCCTCAAGCCGTGTTTGCTTTGGTAACGGCGGTGTTTACTGTCTGTGAGCGAGCATGCTAATGACCTGAGCAGTGATGGCATTTATGCCTGCCTCAGTTGGCACGCCCGCACAGAAACTGTGTGGGCCTGTAGCTATCCCTCACACACATATAATTATTAGTTGTGAATCTTTATGCAACTGAAACTGTCATGAACTGAAATATGAAGATGCTTCTTTTTTTCTTTTTTTTTTTCTTTTTCTTTTTGTCTTTGTTGGCATGTGCTCAAGCTCAGATGTTTTTGATTTGCAGGCAGCCTGTTGGATGAAGGTGCATTATGATGCGGTTCAGACAAAAGCATGGACATTTACTGAATTTGCGATTTCCACCTGTTAAAAATCACTTCAAATTAGCTTGCAATTCGAATAAATGAAAAACATAATCATGCAGGGATAGAAAGTTCTGCTCTTGGCGTTTTAATGATGATGTAATTCTCAGTGTGGGGTTTCAAAGTCTGTTTTATTATGCTGCGTTTCCCAAGGCGAGGCAAGCTGACACTTTTCCCTCATTAAACTACACACTCTAGACAACACCTCTTTCTCCAGAAAGATCGAGAGAAAGACAGAGACAGAGAGAGGGAGACAGAGAGGGGGAGAAAAGCCTCTTTTTTTGTTGTCTTCCCCTTCTTTTCACAGCCATTCTTGCTGTGACAATTTCTTATTTTTCATTGGGAGTTTCTTTCTTTATTTTTCTAAACCTGGCATTCTTTTTTTTTCTGACTTCAAAGCCTCCGTCGCTCGGAGAATGCGTTTCAGCTTCCCATTGTGCTGGCTTTGCATATTCATGAAGGCTCTCTCTCTCTCTCTCTCTCACTCAATGATGGCTCACTGCTGGAGAGCAGAGAGATTAAAAGCGGAACAGTAGAGCCAAGCTGTCGCGAGAACCTGTGTGCTGCTGGGCGTGTGTACATGGGGTCACAGGGGGAAATGACTAATCTCTGAAAAGCTCTTATTAGGTGTTGGATGTTTTCATTCCAATTACGTTACAAAAATGGCTAATGGCATCTAATTAATACTGTGGTTTCTGTATATACTGTACTGTTAAAATTGTTTGTGACTGGATTTCTTTCTTGCTAGGTAGAAACGTTTCACTACTCTGTAAACTTGCTCAAATTCATTATTAAGCAAAATATCTAAAAAAAAAAAAAAGGTGATATTAAGTAACGAGCAGTTAGTTTTTTTTTTTTTTTTTTTTTTTTACAGGTAAGGGTGTTTTCCAAAGTTTTATTCAAAGGCTGATTTATTTCCAGTAAAGCCGACAGGCTGTGTGTGTGTGTGGAGCTTCTGCAGATGCGTAATTACCTCACCGCATTTATTTATTTATTTATCTAGCCTGTTTTATAGAGCTGTTTCTGTCCTCAAAGTCTCTCCATCCCAATTGCCTGATGATGTGATCATGAGTTGGTGTTTGGGGCCTGAGTGCTTTAGAGGGCACATGTGTAAAAATGGTGTGTGTGAGAGTGTGAGTGAGGTGTCTTTCAGCAGAGCCGGAGGTGATGAGTGCAGGGGACAGAGCCAGAGGAAAGCCACCGATGATGTCAGGCCTCTGGGTGGCAGGAACCCGATTGTGTTTCCCAGCTTTGTGCAGCTGTTGGGCTCAAGGAAGTGCATGGTTCGACACACTACCCACCCCCCCCTCCCACCAATATCCCCACCCAAAATCTGCCCCAGTGAAAAAATTCACAGTCTTAGGGGTTAATTCTGGCATGAAGCAGAACATCGCTGCTAGCTTGCATTCCTTCGCCGGCCATTGTAACTTAAGAATCTGTGCCTTCATGGCTTTCTGGGGGTTTTTCATTGCTCTTCAGTTGAGTGCCGAATTCTGTGCTGGTCAAGCCGTTTTACACCTGTCTACTCCTGGCACTGCATATTTAGTAACTCCACGTTATCTTATATATTATATATAAGATATATATATATATATATATATATAGATATAGATACAATGGTAAAAAGAAGAGAAACCTGTTTTTACTCTCGAAGCAGTTACAGTGCGAGGCTACAAACAGGTGTCATTTCAATTAATCCAGGACACCTTTCATAGAACAGATTTTGTACAGTAAGTTTTCGACTTAGGAAACATTTGAGTTATGAATTTCTGCAGATACGAACAGACCGCGGTACTACAAACATTCGTTTGATTGCAGAAGTAGCTCACATGTATTGTGCAAAAAATAGACACTGCAGTGCACCAGATACCAATATTTACAATTATATACAATTTTTTCAGTGTGAAAGTGAATGTATAAAATCTCCAAAGTCCGATATGTTATATGTATGAGTGTGCGTGTGTGGATGCGGGAGAAATAAGTCCACCAAACCGATGTGTTTTTTATTTATTGTTTTTTACATTGTATATTTGTGTAAAAGGCCTACAAGAAGAATGTGCTCAGTGGAATTTGCTGTTAATTGTTGCCTGTATAGGTTTGTGGGTTGGAGGGAGCAAAAACCGTTGAGATTTTGTGTTTTTTTAAACAAACATGTAGCAACAAAAATTCCAGTTGGATTTTTTTTTTTTTTTTATGTACTACATGGAAATCTGCCAGTTTTTGTTCACATACACACATACAACAGATGCAATAGAGATATTTCTTTAATAGGCCCGTGTGTGTGTTTTGGCCCACGTTTCATAGGTTATTTGCATCAGTAATAGAACCGCTGATGGTGACATCGCTCTGCTGAACAGATCATGAAAACAAACATGTTCTCTTTTCTTTGCCCTGCTCCACTTATTGGCTTACTGTTTTTCCGCTGTGTAGGTTTTTGCTTCTGCTTAACATACGTCCAGCCAATTGTAGCCGTGTGAAGGCTGTAAAAATGGCCATTTAGGGACTGACTGGCCCATTTGCTGTTTGGAGTAAGGAAAGATCATTAGGGAGTATAAGCAAGGAGAGGAGTGTTTATGGAAGTTCCTTGAAGCCCAAGTGACCGGTTTGGACGATTCAGCAGGGCAAGCTGATCTCACACTTGTCTCTCGCAAAACGCACCACGTGAGCTGTGTTCCAAAGAGGTCTCAGTGATGGTCACAGTACCTGAATAAGACCACAGAACACATCAACTGTTCACATGAATTCCACACAACAACAACAATTACCACCATCACCACCACACCCCCCATAGCCGACTTTTTCTTTTCTCTCTCTCTCTCTCTCTCTCTCTCTCACATGTACACATCTCTCAATCATCCGCCTCCACAGAGGCTCCACAGAGCGCCGTGGCCAAAGAAGAGAGAGAATGGCAGGCGACGAGGGGGCCGTAGGGCACCCAGCAGGCCGGAAAGGGGATAAAGCCAAGCGATTCATCTCCGTGTGGAGGTCTCTGAATGGAGATGATCAATGGCTCTCGATTCTCTCGAAGTGGGAGATAAATTCGTGAGCTGAACACAGAAACCAGCGATAAAGCGCAGTGATAAACGGACTTGCATATAATAATATTTTCCTACGGTATTGTGTGTGTATGCTTCTGTGCGTTATGGACTCGGACAAAAGGAAGCAGTGATTAAAAAAAAAGCGCTTAGCTGGCTCTCTTTCTCTCTGTCTTTAAGGGTCAGAATTTCGACCTCCTCCCCTGGCCTCCTTTTTTTTTCTTTCTTTCTTTTTTTTTTTTTTTTTTTTTTTTTTAGCCCTCCCCAGGGCTGCACCCCAGTGAGAGGTGTGCAGGAGAGTGGGATGACCCAAACCTACAGGGGCGACACTATTCGTGTGTGTGTGACGGTATGTTTGTGTGTGTGTGTGAGAGAGAGAGAGTGAGCAGCTCAGTAACAGTAACACCCTCCCTCCTCTTCTCTCTTTCTCTCTCGTTTCTCTCCAGCCAGGCCATCAGTGTGGAGTAGCAGAGGAGACAGTGCAGTGCAGAGGTGTGTTGTGTGTTGTGTGTGAGTGTGTGTGGAGGACAGAGTTTTGGCTGGACACTCACACACTCATGCCCCGGTTGTTGGAGGAGCCGCTAGCTGAAGGCTCTTTGATGGCTCGGCCTCTGACGCTTCTTTATCTTCTTCTTCTGGCATTCAGCTCTAACTTCACTCACGGTGAGTAGCAGCAAAGCATCGTGGGTGCATGATGCTAAAATCTTGTAGAAGTCACTTCAGCATAAGGTGTATCGCTTTAAGTAATTTTTTATGTTAAATGTTTTGTGTCTGCACAATATTTAACGTCGGAAAGTTGTATTGGTCGAGCTGACAAGTTTGCAGTAGAGATAATCAGTCTGTAAAATCCTGATCGAAAATCAAAAATCGATTGTCAAATCTGCAGCCATGATTGCACCAGACTACACGCTACGTTATGTGTTATGTGTTATCGATTCCGTCTTTTGACGTGCCCATGTGGCATTCGGCGAGCTCTTTGAAAACCAATCAGCTGTCAAACACTTGTTAAACACACAGTTGGGTGTCAAGCTGTGAAATATATATATATTTACTGTATATATAGAATGAACACACAACCAACATATGCACGATTTAAAATGTGTAAAATAATTGGCACTCAAATGTGACTCTATCAGAAATATCCTGCAGCTGGTGGAGGTTTTTTTTCTTCTTTTTTTTTGTTCAGGCTTGAACTTTTCAGCTGCTCACACTACTGATGTGGCCTTTTAGGTGAATGCAGTTGTAATTCGATTAAAGTATAAAACTTGTTAAGAGTTTAAGAGTTTTTTTTTTTTAAATGACATCACCTGTTACTACTTCCTTACAGTACTAGTCAATGTGATTTCATTTCATATCAGCACTTGGTAGATCGTTGCTCGGATCTGTAAAGTATTTAATACTCGTTTAAAAACAACAAGCAAGTCAGACTTTAGTTTTTTGACAAAATCACAGAATCCTACACGCCGAAGGTTAATAGCGTTTGCAGACAGTTGATCACGTGTGCGAGCGATTTTATGATAAAACGGTGGGAAGTAAAAAGCAAAACAACGAACACACATCTGTGCTGAGGAGCTTGAGTTAATGACTTTAGCAAACACAGTGACAGTGACAGCTCTTTAATACATTCCTCACCTGTTCCCTGAGTAATTACTCACTCCAGATCTCTAGTCTTGTTTGGGTTTCTGGGTTTGCTCTGGGCTTTTAGTGCTCAGGTCTGCAGAGAGACCAGAGAGAGAGAGAGAGAGGGTTTACTGACTCACCTATCTTACGTACTGTACATGCATGCATCAACCATCATAACACACACACACACACACACACACCGGACAAACACGTAAACACATGCCACCTTTTTACACATTGGCATTTTTTTTCCTTATAATGCAGGACTATTTTCCATGTGAGCAAGAACACATTAATAGTTATAATAGTACTAATAGTATTTATATTGTTGTGGTTAAAAGATTCAGGCATTAAAATAACTGATTATAATTATAATTTAATTTTTGTACATGTATTTTTTTATTCAGCGTTTAGCACAAATGTTAGGATTTTCTTCTACTATACCACATGCTATTTAAATACATTTCATTCAAGGACCACCGAGGTTAATGAGTGAATTATATTACACTTGTAGCAATTATTTTTATAACCTGTGATTGTAGCTCTTGTTATATTACTGAAGCTCCAAGCTGTTCTTTGCTGTCGTTGTGAAAGACAGACAATAACAGCAACTAGTAACTAGAGCTTGGAGCAGCTTCTTCCATATGAGCTTAAATATATTTATGTGAATGTTCAGACTTGTTTACGCTCTCTATCTTGCCACAAAGCCGTTGGGAAACGTATCAGACACCAGAAGCATCTTTTATCGCAGTATAGACTTGGCAGTGTCAGCGAGGTCAACTCATCCTGCTGTTATCTCACCCTGTCCTTCATTATGGGAATTTACTCAGAACTCCTTGAGGAGATCAGACACTTTCTTTTTTGGTGTGTGTTTGTGTATGAGAGGTTGTTTAAGCCCCTTAAAGTCTCAGCATTTCCATTTATTCCCCTTAAGTAAGTAACTACAATGAATTTCTTAGTAAATCCAGTGAAACTAATAGGAAAGGTATGCAATAACGAGTGTCTGGAATGTCCATCCGGCCCCGCTGACAGGTTGAGGAAGTTTCAGGAGTTAGGTGTGAGTTTTAAGTATGTGTGTGGGCAAGTGTGAGTCACTGCGAGAATGAGAGACAGATAGAGAAAGGAGAGTTGAGATAATAATAGGAATAATATTTTCCTTATGCAGTTGCTTTCTTAAAACAAAGGTAACATAATCGCAAAATCAGACGACACACAGTTATCAGGGAGAAAGTTTACACACAGCAAATAGTACAACGTGTCGAAAAGCAATCTGAGAAGCGAGATAAATAGAGAGGGGACGTGACAAATAGACGAAAGCGATAGACCCGAGTGATGTGTAGACGCGACATCGTTGACAAGTTGTCAAGTTGTGTCACCAGGATTGTGTTGCCCGGTTGCAATTTATTTTTAAGTCCATAAGATGAAAAGGAATATATTTTTTATACTGAATCCAATTCCATCCAAATCCATTTTTAAAAAAAATCAAGTACTCGAGTGTCTGCGTGTTAGCCGTAACCTCCGTCTCGTCCCGAAACATTGTCTTGTTGCATTTTTTGACAAGAAGTTAAGGACCTCGGGTAACTTCTCAGTCATTCCTTCAACGTCATTTTTGCTCAGTGGCGTTAATGAAGTGAAAACGTGCTGACTGCGTATCGAGCTAGCTAGCATTTGAGCTCAGTTTGTCTTTCTCTCTCAATAGGAAATGGCAAAAAATTGGAAATAATATCCGTATTCTGTACAAATAAAATTCTACTGCGTAACTAAAAGAAAATCTGTAATGTAAATGGCTTAGGATAGTAATTTTCCCTCCAAACTATGTTTTTTATATATATACCAATTTCTTTTACTCTCTGTACATTTAAAAATTTATTTTTGTGGATGCTGTGTGGAAATCAATTCCAACACCCACAGACACCCACAAATTTTAGGACCAAAAAAAGGAACCAAATGAACTATTTGAGCACATTACTTCATTATTCTGTTACTTCATCACCGCTTCGCTTTATAATAACAAAAACCATTAAAATCTTCTGTTTGCAGAAATCATCCTTCATTAGAGTATAATTGAAACAACTTTTTAAAAATTCTTCTGTAATCAAATTGCCCATGGGCGTACGGAAGAATTCAATAAACTGGATGTAAATCCTGTAGGAAATTAAATTCTTAACAGCGCTTCTCCAGTGAAGTTCGTTCTACATTTTTTTTTAAATCAATTCAGCTCGATTGAGATGTTTTACTGATTTTTCCGGGGCAACGCCATGGAAACAAGTCTTTCTTCTTCCTTTAACAAGTTAACTCTTTTACACAATGCACTAGCACGAACAGTTATCTTTTGGGAGTATTACTGAGAAAGACGTCACCCTCCTTCTTAACTTTTCAGATGTTTTCAAGGCTAAAGGCTTCTCTGCCAACAGGCTAAGACTGTGCGTTTGTGTGTGTGTGTGTGTGTGTGTGTGTGTGTGTGTGTGTCATTCACTTCAGAAAAGCCTGAATTTATTTTTAAAAGAAAGTAGAGGTGCTTTCTACTTTCTACTAATTTTGTATGGCATCTTTTTTTTTTTATGTGAAGAAAGCTGATGAGTTTATAAGGTGTTACTAAATGAACAAGCTGAAGGGAGGGTGGGAGGAGGGTGATAAAAGAAGCGAACAGGAGCGAAGCAGCAGCAGCAGCCGTGGTCCTGCTATGCCGGACAACTTCCTGACAGGATGTGGATCGGGTTTCCCCAGACAGAACCCGATCCTCCGCTCAGATGTTTTTTTTTTTTGTTTTTTTTTTGTCCAGCGGTGGGTCTCCTGCACCTGTGCCTAGACGGGAACATGTAAATCCAGCAGGAGGCCCGGGAAGGGACAAAAGGCACGAGGGTGAACTCCTTCCTTATTATACACAGCCGTCAGATAATTAAAAAAGGCAACAAGTGGCCTGTAACGTACGAACGGAGGAGCACAAAGTAGGTGGTCGGGACACATTTGTTCGGTTTGATTTGTTTGTTGAACCTGTTGAGAAAAAAAAAACAAAAAATAAGTAGGCCTAATTAGCACCTGGTGGTAACAAATGGCAAAACAGTGTGAACTGCGAAGTTTGTACAGGAGTATATGTGAACGTACCATAAAGGGAGGGAAAAAAAACATTCGCTTCTAAAACCACGTGGGCTCGTCCAGCTTTTCTTGCACAATACTCTGTCTCACACTCGGACACATGACGGACGAGGGACAGGTGGACGCCGACTCTGGCACTTCATGAAACAAGAGGCTTTATCCGGGATCCCTGCGGCATCCTGTGTTTGTGCGTGAGAGAGAAATATCGATGGAAAGAGCGAGCGAGCGAGAGAGAGAAGCATCCACCGTGGTCCACCGTCCTGTGTCTAAACATGGTGTGGAAGACAACGCGAGGACAGGGAGGAGTCACGCATCAGCTGCCATCATCACATGCTTCTGTCCCAGTACGCTATAACGGGACGACAACTTATTATTATTATTATTATTATTATTATTATTATTATTGTCATGTCAGCCAAATATGCGTGTAGCTCGGGTTTATCGCAGATAATTTCAGAAAATCTTGAAACAGTGGTTGCTCATTACACCACACAAGTAAAGGTGTGGAAAAGTACCATACTGGATATTTTGGCATTTTCTCTCCTACAGCTCCACTCAGTTCCTAGTCGTACATCTGCTTTGTAAAGCTAGACGAGTAAAATAAGAGAGCTCAGCGGTCTATTTATCGGAAGGTCCCAGGTTCAAACCCCACCATCAACAAGTTGGCAGTTGTGTAATAAGATAAAAATGTAAGCATAAGGGCGTCTGGCAAATGCTGTAAAAAATGAAGATTATACTCTGTTAGAAAACTCTGACACTGGAGACTCCTTCTATTAATGTTAAATAAACTTAAAGACTTAAATAAACTGAAACTATTATTATAGCAAGTTTAACCATTTCACCAAGGTATCAACATTATTAATCTCCTTAAACGCAAATGGAGAGCGGTGACTTCTAGCTATGTTAAAGATTTTTTTTTTACATGAAAACTTCCTTTGCCTCATCTCCGAGTCCGGCGTGGTTCTACCCCAAAGCCTTTTCTCATAATCTTGACCACCCGACGTACAAACGGTATAAGTAAAGGCAGCAAGTAAAGAGCAGGAAACCTGAGGCTCAAGAGTTTTATCAGTCTGCATCGACAGAAAAAAAAAAGACACCTGCTCCGTTTGTGACCTTTTGTGGAGGGATCTCGGGCCGCTTCTTTTATCCAGCTCTGCTCCAAATTAGAAAGACCGCACTTTATCAGATAGACTTTTACAAATGCCTTTGAAGTGCAATCACATGGCACAGGTGTTTTTTTTTTTTTTTCTTTCCCAGGTAAATGAGCTTAACAACCCCGCTGGGGAGTGATGACCAAGTCCTCCCCTCCGGCTCCAGCTGCTCCCCTCGATAACACACTCGTACGGTTTCGCTCTGAATGGGAAATGAAAGCGTGTCCTGCAGATTATTTTACTGAGATGCAAAACGCGCTGGGATTTTGTCTCACCACAGTCACTACAGATCTACGCTGACCTGTACAAGTGTCAAAGACTACCTTACATGCAAGCAGCATGATTCATTTTAGTCAGATGCCAGAAATACTGTAGTGCTACTGCAGGTGTCTGTAGACTTAAAGGACCGGGTTTAATAAGATGAACAATTTGTTTATAACCAGATGGTTAAAAGATCAAACTAGAGTTGGATTTTTTTTTTTGACATCACGAAAGCATGAGGTGAAAAGTGTGCATCAGTAAACCGCAGGCTTGTCTTAAGATCCCATGAATCGCTTAATTAATTATAGTATATCATAATAGTTTAGGAAACATTTTTATAGTTCAGTGCCGTGAGGCACTGGAGGCTCTACATCGCCTCCTGGTGGCCCCGAAGACATTTACAAGAGCAGAAGTTAGCTAGCTTATATTCTCTAAGGCTGTGGTCCCGACCACCGAGCCGAGGATGATTCGGTACCAGACCGCACGTAAAGAATAAAAAATATACTGTATATTTGATTTTATGTCAATTTTATTGACTATCAGTGTCTGCAGAGTCTTTTATTTTGAAAAAACTATCAGATCGTCTCCCATTCGCACATCACAACATGAAATTCAGATGCTCCAAGCCCACTCTGTATAATAAACGCGGCCTTAAACTTTTAAAAGCAACATCAACTCTTCTGGATTAAAATCAAGGCGAAATATCCTGAAATCAGCTGAAAGCAATAAAAATCTTGTGTCCATTTCCAACGAACTATCTTTGTGAAACGGGGTCATCTGCAGTGACAGCAACACAAATTAAATTCCCGAGCACACCGGTTTTCAGGTGTCTCTGTCCCCCATCACTCCTAGATGGGAACATTCAGTCACAGGGAAACACAATCAGAGCTCACGCAGATTCTGTGTTATGGTTATATATATTATGCACTTTATTATTCTTTGTTCCGAGCACGTAGAAAACTTTAAGGTCTTGTATAAATCTGATCCGTGGTGCAAAAAAAGGTTGGAGTCCACTTCTCTAAGGGTTTTGCCAAACTAACGTTTCTTAGGTTGGGAATTCAAAATATTAAGAGTTTTGTTTTGCAACTTCTGTCAGATTATTCTATACCTCTGTGATCATGATATCACGTGACACTATGTGATGTACCGCTAATGATCAGACAACGTAAAAATGATACGGAAAGTATTTTAAGACGATTGACACCAGTCAGGACGAATTGTTCTCAGAGAAATTATAAAGAAGGAATCTTAAAACATCTGTGTAAACATCTAACTCATAAGGAGTTTATCACTGGCAGCAAATGCTTTCTAGGTGAGGGGGAAAAAATCTACAGAGAATCCTAAGTGAATAAAAATAACCACATGTTGTTCTGGACAAATCATTTAGGCCAAAATGTTTTTTTTTTCTTTCTTTTTTTTTTCTGTTAGCTGTACCAAAGCTCATAATGTATTTGTCTCATTCATCTTAATAAAAAAAAAAAAAAAAGAAAAGTTTGAGCACACGCGTGGCCACACCCCTTTACTCCCCACACAGTAATCATGTCTTTCTTGAGTTGCTAGAGTGAGGAAAGTCTTGGTGTCCCACAGGACCAGATAGACTAATAAAAGATTGATGCATTTCTGCATGCATCTTAAACTCTCCCTTGATGTGAAACCCCCACAAATCCTTCAGCCATTGGTCACGGCCACTGGGGGATCACGAACACAGCCGAGTCAGGCAAACGTAAGCGAACAGAACAGCGGAACAGATTAATCTCTCTCTCTCTCTCTCTCTCTCTCTCTCTCTCTCTCTCTCTTCTTCATCCCGGATACCCACGCTCTGTGAAAAGGAGAAGCCATGAGTAGTGAGAGCAGGACAGTGAGCGGCCTGAGGTTTGAACAGACAGGGAAGATGGATAAGAGCTTTCTTCTGGTTTGTCACGGCATCTCACGATTTAGCCCCTGTTTGTCGGCGGCGCGGCGAATGCTTTGAAGTGAATAGCGGGGTTAAAGGGAGCGAGCGGGGGGATGGACGACGGACGGGTGATGGATAGACGTGTGATCCAGGGGGTGAAACCGTTCGGGTCAGGAGATTGAGATTTACTCTGAGCACCTGGAAAATTCGTCCTCCATAGTCACTTCTTCACACAACAGCTTTATAAAAAAAAAAAAAGTTTATTATTATAATTTGTATGCGGTGTCAGTGTGTGTGTGCAGTTTTAGTTTGAAGCACTTCACAGTGATATGATCTGCCACATGTTGTCGGAAAGATTCAGGCCCATGTTTCGTTGATGTAGCGCCGAGTTGTGAGTGTGTGTGTGTGTGTGTGTGTTTTTTTTGTGTGTGTGTGTGTGTGTGTGTGTCCTGTTTGTGAGTCAGGTTTCTGTCCAACCTTGCTTGGATGTCATCGCTGATCTCAGCAGGTTTTTTTAGTTCTGTGTGTGTGTGTACGAGAGAACAACGAGCTGACGGACAGATCCAAAGTGCTTCGGTGCTCTGAATATGAAACCTCGGCCTTGGGTGCAACCCGTCTGCTTATTCATTGTGTTCTGCTGCTAATCAGTGGCTTTTTTCTTGATCCTGGATTCCTGGCATTTTTTTCCTCAGGTTTTTGTCTTTAGTTTGTTTTTTTCTTTCTTTCATGCTACGTATGTGGTGGATTAACCTATTAACCTTTACGTTGTACTTTTACAGTATGTTTTTATATATACAGTAAATGTTCAATCTGTTCGATATTCATCACTTTTAATAGCGATCTAAGCAACATTCATGGCCATAGGAGGAAAAAGTAGTGTTAATTCACACAGACACTGACTAGACATGTTTCTTTCAATGATTTTTTTCACCTCGAGGCAAAACCAGCCTTAACGTAATTTACAGTAATTACTATAAACATTCTTCTGTATTATAATCATAATACGTAGAGTTCACAGGCAAAGGTTTCGTTTTAATCAACGGCTCTCGGATCATCATCTTTGTTTTTTTACCTTGTCGGTGGACTCCAGCGATGCACTAGGGACCCTTTAAGTCCCCGTGAAGACCCCCCGTTTATAGACGGAGTGAAGTGCTTTACCCACTTAAAAAGCTCAGCAGTGTGCACAAAGTTGTTTTGTGGTGGAAGTGGCGTTGCCTTGGTACGTTGATTAACCACAAGACTAATGGTACAGATCATCCTCCAGCCCTGAGGGATCGTGTGTGTGAGTGCGTGCGTGTGTGTGTGTGTGTGCGCAAAGCATGACCTCTCTCCTCCTCTGCCTCTCTTCCTGTCTCTCATTTGCTCTTTTTCTTTCTTTCAGTAAGAGAAACTTAAAAAAAAAAAAACATGAAGGATGGTTCAGTTGATTTCCAAGGATTATAAAATAACTCAATAGCAGCGGAGACTATGAGGTCATATTTTTATCTAATTTTGAAAGAATTTGCAGATCCAACACCATGTCAGAGTGTGTTATCAATTATTTTGGCATGAATTTAGGCAATCTAATTTAATAAAAAAAAGGAAAAAAAAAACGAAGCACTCGATTTTATTTATGACAAATGATCCTGAGTGAGTAATTAAGGGAAGGAAAGAAAGCGAGGGAGGGGCCCTCAGTTGAAGGTGCTGGAGTAAAAACGGCGGAGCCTCAGCCTTTGTGAGGCCCCTGCTGTGTTTACATCTTCGTAGGTCTTTAAAAGGTCTTCCTGACAGTGCGGGTGTTATTAATGTCTACTCTCTCTCAGCTCAGTTCCGGGCAGGACTGCCTGTAGGGCTAGAAATCTAACCACACCCCTCATTATGGCCCTTCCATTTTCCCCTTTCCCGTCCTTGTGAATAGGGAACCAGGCCGGGGATCAGCACCTAACCCCGTCTCCCGTCTAATCCAAAACACCAGCAGCCATCTATCACAAGCTGAGTAAATATAGAGAGGTGGGTTTACACAACGTGTGAAGGGTAAGTGTGTGAGTCCTTAACGGAGAGGGAAAAAAATGGAAGAATAAACATCATGTTAAAGATGGATATTTATTCACCGTATCATTTTCCTCTTCCTCTTGTCAAATTTTATTTTTTATCAGGGAATTGCGTAGATTTAATCTCCTTACTTCATTTTTAAATTTAAACCCGGTAGCGAAAAAGTTTTCCACGGTCCTCGCGGCAACGAGATGCGGGAACTTTCAGTCAAGATCGACGCCATCTGGCCGTGTATCGCCACGCCGCCTCCCATATCAGCACGACACGGAGTGTTCTCTTTAAAGATACACACCAGCCATGTGGTGCCAGCGCCTGACTCATTTACAAATTACTCGCCCACTCTCAACACCAACAAGCTGTTCTGCCTAATGCACGATCTGCGCACTGCAACTGTTGATATTAGCGTGGGGTGATTTTCAGAAGTGCGATGAAGGTGTTTGATATCGGCCATGCGATGGCTGTTTACCTGGACGATCAGGGTGTACGATCGCTCAAAAGCCTCGTTCACAGACGTGCAGTAGACTCGTGTGCACAACAGAGAGTCAAATCAAATAACTGGGGAATTATGGACGTATAAAAGCAGTCGTGATATTCTGAAAAAAGTGTGTCGGCATGTATGAAGAAAGGTTTTTTCCTACATGTAGCGGTTTCTTTCTTTCTTTCTTTCTTTTTTAACGCCATGCCATCTTCTACGGCTATATCCATGGCGAGAGTCAGTTTTGATATTAAAACTAGATAAGATAAGATTAATTTTCAAGAAGATAACTTCAAAACTATATTTCTTGTTTAAAAATTTTTTTCAACAGAATAAAACAAGTTCCTCACAGGACTAAAAAAGTTTTACAGTCAAATAAAATATGCGAGAGGTACAGAGCATGTAGTGGTTTCAATAGTGTTGGCACTAACATAAATTAGTTTCATTTATTCATTTCACAAAGATGATTTGAAGTCATATTTTCATAAGTCTTTTATATTCTTATCATTTGTGCAGCCGGACAGCGTTCTTCTCTTCAGACCACAGGTTATTTATTATAAACAGTAGCATTTGTATTCTTACAGGAGTTTGTGTGGATTTAGAAGTCTGTCTCGTTGTGTTTTAAAACATGTATATGCACCTAATGCTGTATATAACCTCACTGAAGAAGTAACCCTAAACTACAGTACTGTATCTTTTTGAACTTTTATTTTTTAATTTATTTAAGGTTTTTGAATAATTTTGCGCTGAGAAAGTAAATAGTTGGACAAGTTGTTCATCTGAAAATAATATTACTATGTTTTGCTTTTGAGAAATTATCTTGTTGAGATTTTTTGTTTGTTTGTTTGTTTTTGCTGTTGGTCATTCAGATGACAATATTTGTGTGTGTGTGTGTTCGCGTTTAGTGGCAGTTCTGTTTTTTGCGCCCAGTGCGATGGTGAGTGCGAGTGTGCCGTAGAGCTACTGAGAGAGGCAGCGGATCAATGTTGGCTTAGTTTCAGCCACGCCGTCTGATTTATGTCCTACAATAAGTGAGTGTGAATAGCAGGCTGGGGGTGGTAGGCCTGTGGTGCCTGCAGTGACTGCTCACACACACAAGCACACACGCACACACACGCACACACATACACAGAGACTCGTGCAGTCGATCTTTCGATCAATCTTTTACTACGCTGTCATCGAACCAGGGTCCTCAGAGAGTGTGTCGGCCGCTCACCGAGTCTATTTATACGCAACTTCTATCATCAAACTCACTGAAGAGCTCCCTCACACCGCCATCCAGGCTAATACGTACAGGATTAGAAAATCTATTTCGGCATTGTTATGTCTGCTCAGGCGAACTAGACATCATTATCGCCGCCCGGATTATCTTTCATGCTGTTTAACACCCTGACTTGCTCACAAATATTTAGCTTTGAAAATGACAACAACGTTGTTTTGTGATAGATTTGTGCCAAAATGTCTTAGCGCATTAAATCAATAAATAAAAGCTGTGGTTAGAAATTCACACACTCAGCATCCCCGGACAGCTTGTTACAAAGATAACCGTCCTTTCCTTTTTTTTTTCTTTTCCTTTTTTATGGTGTGTTAGAAAGCCTTTGAAAACCATGCAGTACGAGATAGCCGTAGAATTTCCAGAGTGTAATATATACAAGCCAGAGCTTTCGCTTTCCTCTGTGGTCACTTCAGCTGTCTGTTATTCTAGCACAGCCAAACTCCATTAGACTCCAGGTAGCACTCAGGCAACCCCATTAAAAAAGCCTTACTGATCATTTGTATTCCCTGAAGCCGCGGTTATAAAAATGACTAACCATCGAAGCCGTCTATTGAACAGAATTGTCCGGAATCGTGCAGCGTAGAGGTGCTATATAAAGTAGCACTTTAGAAAAGAAGCACAGTGTACAAAGACACACACAAACACACACACACTGTTGAGCACAAAAAGGCCTTTCTTCATGATTGTGTGCTCTGATTCGGGGCAGGTACTGTGCACAGAGCCACACAGGTCCGACTTCGACAAACACAGAAGCACTGTCTGGGTTTCTGCCACGACAAGCACACACAGTGTGAACGCAACACGTTTAACAACGCACCCTGACTTGATTTATCCATCGAGCTAGAGTTCGAAACACAAACGTATCTCTGCCTTTCTTTTCCTCCCTGCAGCGAACGTGCTAGACGCAATGTTGAGGAATTCTGGAAAGGTGACGCTGGATAGCAGAAAGGAGGACAGTGGGAGCTCGGCGCCGGTGGTTCCTGAGAGGACGCTGTGGTGCCAATGTCACCACCAATGTCCGGATGACAACGACATCTGCAGGTTAGAACCGCATCTTTGTAGTTACTGTGCCAACCTCCAGGTGTCAGGCCACATTCCACTGTACTCACTGTGTTTTATTATTATTATTTTTATTATTTTAAAGGCCCAAGCACTATGTCATCATAGTGTGTGAGGGGCCCTCGTGTTCTTCTAAGGATTATTAGGGCCCAAGCACTATGACTTGCCATCACTAGGAAAGTGTTGATGTGTGATAGTGCTGATGTCATAGTGTGTGAAGAGCCCTCTTGGTATTCTACAGATAAATTTTTTTTGGGGGGGTGCGCAAAAAATCAGCACACAGGTTGGAATCTGCTGGGATTAGGACATCTGAGCAGCTGAGTGACACGGCCCATGTGATCTCAATACACTTGGGATTGCAGAGGGATTTTTGATATCTCAAAAATAAATCGAACCTCGGCCTCCGAGTGGCGCAGTGGTAAAGTGCTCGCCCTATCATCCAGAGATCGCTGGTTCGATTCCCGGGTGATGCTGT
>JAQMYK010000009.1:5679421-5709783 GCA_030014345.1 Clarias buthupogon
ATTTTTATAAGGGTAACTTTACTTGTACTTCAGTAAAAGTTCACTAAAGTAACAGTACTTCTACTTAAGTACAAAATTTTATTACTCTGTCCACCTCTGGAGATAATGTTGAATGAGCAAACTTAAAACATTAAAACTTTGAAATTCTAACCTTTATCAGGAGTGTTTACGCTGATTAACAATATAATCCGAGCACATCCATGTTCCGTTAAGTTTCTAACGCGGTTTAGAATTCCAAAGTGTGACGCACAACAGCTTCTCACACACAGTGTGTGTATCTCATTTCACTCATCTTTTAGTGTTGTGTCTATTTTTTTTCTTTCGGAAATATCAGACTATTTTTAGATATATTTTTAATTAATCATTTTTGTTGAACGTTATTCCATCACCATGCGGTCAATTTCTTTCTAACTATAAGAAACAACCTAATACTGTACCAACAATGTCCCAACGTCTATAACGTCGACAAATTAATGTCTGCTGGAATTTTTACCATAACTGAAATTACCCACACGAGCACATTTTCAACTAAAAACTAGCGGCGTCTGATAAAGCAAGTGTGTTAGCTAGCAAACGTTAGCGACTCCACACACAATATGTTCTGTGTTGTGTTATTAGGTTCGTAGGAAAACACGCTAACGGCTTTTTAAAAAATTCTATTTTCTCAGTCCAAAAATTACAATTAGTTAAAAAAAAAAAAAACAACAGATGCTTGATTCATAGAACAAATACGATCCAGAACCGAGCTGACCCAGAAAGTCGGATATTCTTCAAATCTTCCTGTTTCCCGTTTGTTCTGTATAGCTTTGATTTCAGGAAAAGATATAATTAAAAAAAAACTTGTATCATTACTGTATATGCAGAAATACATTTTGGGTGATTAAAATATTTTTAAATTGCAACGTCAGCACTTTTTTTTTTTTCCCCCAGAACTTCAGGCACTAATGGTAATTCTTCCTCTCCTTGTTCTTGCTACCGGCTGGCGAGCGACTCTGCTGATGCAGATCTGAACGCTGGTTTAACAACATGGACAAGACATATTTTTGATAATAGTTATCAGTTTAAATTGTCATTAACATATTAAACACTCAACATGATCTGGAGTTTGTGCTTGACTTTCGGAGCTTCTCACGCTTCAGACGTTCCTGATTTATAAAGCAGCTGTAGAGTTCGGACCCCACACAGTTAACCCCTATAATAACGCTCCTCTCCGCGTCGCGCTCCTGCTTTCATAACGACCATCCGAGTCGTCGGATCTCGAGCCCGAGCCTCTTCTCTCTACATTAGTTATAATTCCGGCGCTTCTGCAGGCTTCGCGCTGTCATTAATTCCATCCCATTATGAGCGAGAGAGAGAGAAAAGGAATTAAAATACTTTATTGTCGGCTTGGCCATTAAACAGCAGCATTATGACTGGTCATTAGCCTCTGTAACAGGTCCTGAGGGAGCGGCGGATTGCACAGCGTTAGCGAGATAATGAGGAAACAGCACAGGGAAACTGGGCTAATGCCTTCCAGAACTGATTTATTTACCCAAGCCCTTAGTCAATCCATCACCACGCTCGTTTAAATAAATAAATAAATAATAATTTAAAAAAAAGATGGAGTTGAAAATGCACTTTTTTAATCTTTAATTATTTCCAGGATGATTGTGATAGTAAAAAAAAAAGCTTCACACAAAAAGACATAAAAGACAAACAGTCAGCAGTGCATCATGGGAGAAAAGCGGAAAGACAGTACTCGTTAGCATTTCTCATACGTATGAGACGTGTTCAACTTTCTCATGATCGAAGGTTTGACATTTAGAGAAGCACCCTTAGCAGTAAATCATCTGAGCCGTGCAAAGGTTTTAACGATCCTAAGAGACGCAACCGTACACACGATCGTTCTCCAACACCACTTGCACGTTACAGGAACTCGGCTGGGAGTTATTGCCACATCCCGCGTACAGTCCTGAACTCGCTCCAAGCCATTACCAACTGTTTTGGGCTATTAAAGGAGTTCCTGGGAGGCCGGTGTTTCAGCCAGTCTAATCCCGGCTCTAGTGTACTGAGGAAACGCTACTGAGAGACCTTGATGCTCGAGTGAAACTCTGGGATAAGAGCATCAGTGTATCAGGGATTATACAGACAAATAAAGGTAGGTTTTACTTCCATACACTGTCTTCTTTTTTTTTTTTCTGCACAGTCAAACGTCCTGATTCGACCCGGACGCTCCCCTTGTGTATTCGGACACGGCCGGCCTGAGAAAGCGGTATTTATTATCCGCACGCGCTGCAGCGTTTCCGTCCTCGGCACTAAGTGCAAAACCACGGCCGTGAACTCCGTCTCAACTCGCCACCGCCGGAGGTCCCTCGCTGTGAGATCTAATCGATAGGCGTTCCTTTGTTTAAAGTGTTGAAATGCACGCTTGGTTTTAGCGCTCGCGCCACAACATCAGCATCCATCAACGTCACGCTGCCGTGATGTCTGCTTATTCACAAACAAACAAAAGACTAAATAAAGACAAGAGGAGGAAACATCTCGGGCCGAGACGTCTCTCTCTCTCTCTCTCTCTCCGGCGTCAGAGTGAGCTGTTCTGCAGAATCAGGCAAGCTTTGGAACGGAGCAGCGCACGGAGGATTTATGGCATTGTGAGAGAAATGGACTTTGTGGTGTGAGTAATCTGCTGCTCAGTCAAGCGAGTGCAACAGCAGTCCCTACAGACCAAGCTCTTGAACCCTCTTTCTCTCCCTCTAACACACACACACACACACACACACTCTCTCTCTCCATATGAGCTCTGCCCTTAATCACTCGCTCCCCAGTGACTCCTCCGTTCTTCTTCTTTCCTTCTCTTCTCCTTTATCCCACAGCTTCCTCTCTTGTCCCGCTTTGTCCTCTCAGTCCCTCGGCCACTGTTCTTACACAGATGTCAATTCTTTCTCATAGGATTCAAGAACACGATGTTAATCAATCATTTGGATACTTTTTTTTTATTATTATTACTACAAACTTTTAGATTTTCAGATTTTGAAATCTATGACCATCATCTTTATCTGGTCAGTTTCGTTGAGCCCCTGCTTCCTGTTCTTGGAACCCAATGTGGTCTTCAGCTTTCGTAGCCCATCCGCCTTAACGCCTGATATTTTTTGAGAGCTTCGCGATGCTTTTCTGCTCGTACAAAGGAAAATCTGCATACATGGAACCTTGTAATAAGCGCTTTACATTCGCATCTTGTTTTAAGAAGGTGCTTTCTGATTCCGGAGGATTTTTTTTTCTTCTCAAAAGTGTGACGTTTGTTTAAAATTTAACTAAATAAAACAAACACTACTTTTACGATTCCTACTAATAACAACAATAACGTTTTTGCTATTTTTATAGAAATTAATACATTAAATTTCAACAAACTCTTCTGGGAAAATGATTTCCGCACTGATTGTGCTCACCCTTAAAAAAAAAAAAAAAAAAAAAAAAGATTTTTGCTTTTATCAAGTATGCAAATTTGTGCATATTTAATTAGACAAAAGCCTCATTTGCATCAACAAATTTTCCCGCCATCATACTCCGGTAAAGATGCTTTGTGATTTCTATTGCTTAAAAAAAAAAAAAACGACCTGATTCACCTCCAGTCCTGCCTTGAAAACTCATTTGAAATGTGTGTGTGTGTGTGTGTGTGTGTTTGTGTATCACATACTGAAAAATCTTTAACTATGTTGGGAAACTATAAAAAGTGCATCTGTCTCTCAGCAACAGGGTCTCTGGAAGACTTCCCACATTGTTTAAAGAAAAAAAAAAAAAGAAAAAAAAAGGAAGAAAAAAAGAAAGGAAAAAAAAGTAGAAGAAGAAGGAGTAGCTGTAAAACTGTGTTTCTTTTCCATTAATCCTTAAACGCATCTCGTTTAAGAGAAAACAGCTCGGTGCCTTTGTGGTTATGTGCCCTTTTTAGTTTTTATTTCAACATCCAGGCCTTTGCTAGTTTTAGTTTTTTTTGTTTTGTCTTTCTTCTGACCACCCAAGAGTGTTTTATGTTTGATAAGATGAGACAAGGTCACAGACTGCTGCTAAGCAGTTCGAAGGCGCCGTGGCTCTGAAGGGAGATGAATTGCGGATGCACATCCGAGCCGGAGCGGGGAAACTGACAGCTGCTCGCTGCGATCTAAAAGGGATCGGTCACGTCCGCGCGCGATCTGCTTCGGGTGTAGGAGTACGGCGGTGATGCACCTGAAGTAGCGGAAAAATGTACTAGATCGATTCTAGATCAGTTATAATTAACGGACTTGTTCTAATAATGTACGTAATCGTTTCTATAGCAACAACACGATCACAGGGCATCCTATAATGACCGCAAGCGCAACAAAACCTCAAGGCTAAAAAATAAATAAAATTAAAAAACATAGCGTCCCTTAACAAGGAAAAATGCCAAAAAGTGTAAATATTTGCTTATTATAAAACTTCCAGAACAACAAACGGTTGAAAAGACGTTCATGACGTTCTTTATTTCATTGCAAAACGCTATAGATGGAGCATCAGAGCATCTTATTGGACAATAATGTGTGTTTCATCACATCAACCTGCTGTTGATTATTTTCCTACAGCAGGATGTCCTGAGATGCTTTAGAGAGGGAGAGAGAGAGAGAGAGAGGGAGAGAGAGGGAGAGAGAGAGAGAGAGAGAGAGGGAGAGAGAGAGAGAGAGAGAGAGGGAGAGAGAGAGGTTGAGAGAGAGAGAGAGAGAGAGCGAGCGAGTGCTTGTTTTTAAAGGAAAGCTCTCGCGTAGGCTGATTCATGCTTCATGCACGGCTAATTAGAGAGCTGGTGTTGTGTTCACGTGTGATAACAATAAAGGGCAGTACACCCGGGTGCTTTGTTCGCAGCTACGCCCCTGGTCCCGTTCTCAGATAACTCGAGACAACTTTTCCGGTTAATGACAAGGCTAGCGGGTGGCCGGCGCTATCAGCGGCTCACAAGCCTTAAGGAGGGGGAAAAAAGTAAAAAGCCCATCTTGTCCTCACTGAAGCCTGGAGTGTGAGGCGCAGGGAGACGCACGGAGGCACGCGCGCCGTCCGCCTGATAACACACTGTTCTCCATTGCCATCTAATTAACTCTGGGTTCTGTTTACCGAGACTCGCCCAGCGTGGTGCGAACAAACTCCGGCTCTCTTCTTCAGCTTGCTTATTTCGCTCTTTGCTTCACATCGCTTCCGTACAAAACCCACCAGGTGTTGCCTATCTAGCAGCAGCAGCAGCACGCGCTTTCCCGGCTCAACAGCTCGCAAAAACGCGACCATGATGTAAACACTGGCTTGATGAAACGAATACGTGGATGAGGCTTAAATCCCGCGCATCGCGCGTACTCACCTCCCATTGTCCGTGCTGCGACTGACTCCTCAGCTGAATGAGCCAATCCTCAGTGTCGGCTTCGGCGCAGTGGTGCATGGTGATGATGACCGGCCGAGTGAGGAGAGCTCCCAGAGGCCCACAGCTCACCACCGGGCTCAGAAGAGTCTGAGTGTCGTCCACTGAAGGTCTACACACACCACACACACACACACACACACACACAAAAAATGTACACCATACACACTTCCATCAAAGCAAAAACAAAATTCTATTTCCTGCTACGTCTGGGATTTACACGGACCTACAGTAGCACGAGCAATCTCTGACATTTCGCAGAAACGCTGACCTTCTCTACAGCAGCTCTGACAGTTGTTCTGGCTGCTGTCGTTTCCATGGTAACGGCGCAAAGATTAGAAAAAAGTGCAACTGTGTTTTGATTGGCTCGCGCGCTGATCTTACACTACAACATGTTCTACTGCGGTTTGTTCAGAAGTGAACCCGGAGAGCCGCGAGCCGCGATTTATTTCTTTTCTTAAAATCCTAAAATCATTTTTCCTGACTGTATACGTTGGCTTGGTTTGTATTAAAAATTGTGTTTTCAAGTCATCTTTCTGTAGCAGAGATTATTTTCAGGTCATCCTGGGGTCGTAACGAGCCTCGGCGGTCCTGAGAGAGAGAGAGAGAGAGACAGAGAGAGACAGAGACACACTTTTCGGCTACTGGAAACGGTAACTTGGACCCCAGCTCTAATCACGCTATTTAGTCAGGGCCAAGCTGGAGGAGGTATTGGAAAATGAGCGGAGCGTGGCGGGGGAGGTCGGGAGGAGGGGAGGTCTGATCGGCCAGACGATTCCCCACAATCCCGTCTGGCTGCGCTGATGAATGTCAGAGACTACAGGAGCGCTTTGCTTGTGGCGTGATTGGAGAGGGACGTTACCTCATTGTCTCCTTCCTGTGCACCGTCACGTACATCTCGTACACCCGGCCCTGAGGGATAGCACCCGCTGGCACCAACAAGCTCACGCCTGTGGGTAGACGACACACACACACACACACACACACAGAGACACACAGACAGAGACACACACACACACACAGACACAGAGCAACTGTCATCAAACTGTGACCTCTGCCACGCGGTGCCCTCTGCCAGGCCTCGTGTCTGCCAGTGCTCACTATGGCGCCAGGCAAAGTGCAAAGAGCAAAGCACTGTCAATGTCATTTACACACACACACACACACACACATAGATACTAGGCCACACAGCACACAGCCAGCCTGTTGTGGAAATTCCCTGTTCAGGCTTGGATGTGACACCGTAGAGAGGGTTGATTTTCTCCAGCAAAGTCGCTGCCTGCTTCCTGCTCTCACACAGAGAGCATTGATTTTTCTTTTTCTTTTTTTCTTTTCCGCTTGTCCTTCTACTGAACTCGACAAAAGGAAAACTCCTGTTTTGACAACTTTCATGTTTTTAAACGCTTTTCAACACTCGGCGCTGTGATGGAATTAAACCTGACCTCAACTCGTAGTTCGTTTCGGCAGATTTCTCACGGCACGCATTCCGGTTTAAGTTATCAGCCGGAGCAGAAGTGAAAAGTCCCACCGATGTTGGACTTGTTACGCTTCTCGGTTCACTCCGGGCCGAGCGCTGCTGAAATATTCATCGGCTGAAACGTACACGGATGCTGCGTGTGAATGAAAGGAGGCGCCTTGGAGAAAACTTTCTCGACCTACGACCACCTGCTTGCACATGCGCTTCACGTGCCGGGAACGAGCCGCGCATCCTAGAGCTCGACGGGACCTTGGAGGAGATCTTTGCAGGCCGGACGTGATGCTCTGGGAGACGCCTGGAACATATGGGTTTAAGCTACATTACACACTTTTCGAATTTCAAGCTCAGAGCTCGGAGCACCGGTCCGGTCCGGTCGGAGTCCGTGGCTAATCGCGCTCACATACTCATTTTTTGAGCGACGTGAGAATGATCGCTCTTTCCGGCTTCTATCTGATAAGCGCTCTAATCCTGTTATATCACGCATGAGTCACTTTATAAATGTCGTTGTCTTGCTCTCAAGTTTGAAAGGGAGGACTCGGTTAGCCTTTAGACGGAAGAACTATTGACCCGGGGAGAGTAGGGGGCATCAAGCTGAGCGCGGAGATAAGATAACGAGGCCGGGTGTCCCGCGGAACACGGCCTTCTCATCACAGGAACGGGTTAGAATCACGCTGTATCCGATTCGCTTCGGGATGATGGACGCTTTAACGAGCTGGTGTAATATGGTGACTGATCTAAAGGAAGTGTTTTTGAGTATACAATTTATATTTTGTATCTTAAACAAAATTTACAAGATTTGCTGAACTCAGAGTCGAGGAGTCGAGTCGAGGAGAACGTTGTGAGTTCTAATGCTGGAATTTAGGTCGTAAGGTTGAAAATTACGGGTTATTTAAAGGCAATGTATTAAGTTGGATGCGAATAAACAAATGTATTCGTGATAAAAAGGTCATTTGGGGAAAAAAAAACAAGCAAATAAAATATATATATATATTTTTTCAAATCTAAGCTGAGCCACGAACGTAAACTGGCTTTAACTGCATTTTAATATGAACTATGTGTCAAGGTATTTCATATGAAAAACTTTATAGTCTTTGGTGTTAAATTAAGACAAAAGTAATGGCACCAATAAGCCATAACAATAACACATTAACGCTGATTATTAATTATATACCAGGACACCAGGTGACCTGATCATGGCCACCCAAGGCTCATTTTCTCAGGACTCCCCGTCTGGTCCGATCCTACGCAAACGTCAATGCTGGTCACGAGAGATCGGTACCAGAACACCCAGTACACCACAGCTGGCAGACAAACCCGACCCGGCATCCAAACTCCCTCAGATCCCAATCTGATCGAGGACCAGGCAAACAAGTGTGACTAATGCGAGAAACACAGAACCCGAACGATCTGCTGCTGAACTGCAGCACATCAGAGCTGCCCCGGTGTCACAATAGCAGAACGTTTCGCTTAGTTCAGTTCGGCCTACCGTACATAAACATTTGAAAACGAAGACAGTAAAAGATGAAGGAGTCACGCTGTACTCGCACATGCCTTTCAGACAGCGCTGTGTGAACGCCAGGCCTGACAGGGTTCACTGGATTATTACCCCTGTGTAAGGCTTACAGTGATCCCTGGCACCCTTCCACACTCTGTCTCGTATTTGACTGGTGTAAGACCTTGATAAATAACACCTCAGGCAGAGTGTGTGTACACAAAGCAGCTCATTTATTTTTACACATGACTATATGAGTGTCAGAACAGGACTCTTTCAATCGATCGGCTCTATCTGAAGCGGACGCGGCGACGGAGTGAGGTTCCTGATCTCCTGATGTCCTTTGCGGACCCTGGAAACGTTTCGTAAAATTGCTGCAGTCTGTGCTGTAAGTCGTACGGAGTCTCTCTCGCCCCGCGCGGCCTGTTCTTCATTAAGCCGCTTAGCATCAATCAGCGGCTGGCGGCACCGGCGCGACCTCCGTCCAGGCTGACACTCGCATATACACTA
The DNA here is from genome assembly GCA_030014345.1 of Clarias buthupogon. Lineage (NCBI taxonomy): Eukaryota > Metazoa > Chordata > Actinopteri > Siluriformes > Clariidae > Clarias > Clarias buthupogon. Next base: position 5,688,293 of record JAQMYK010000009.1, read on the forward strand.
CACGCCACTGGATCACTTCAAGATGTGCGCCGGGAGAACGAGTCGCCCACGTGACTGACCTTAAATACAAACACTCACACTGAGATGTGCAAATTCAGGACCGTTTATGTCACAGCATGCCGGGTTATATAGTACTAAAGTGCTCGAGTAGGAAAGAGTAACATGCAATACATAAAAAGTTGTACTTGTTACTGGAGTAAAACACTTTCAGAATACCGGAAAATAATCGACATCTAGCTGTCACACACCTGAGTTCGGCACGATGAGGTGTCCTCCGAGGGAGTTGAAGGAGCCGAAGGCGGTGCAGGACGGGTCTCGTGAGCGCATCAGGCTCTGATTGCGCCGGCCCATGGTGTCGCTGTCGATGAGCGAGTGCGCCAGCTTGGGAGAGAGCTTGGACGAGAAGTCGGAAAGCTCGTCCTGCGGCGTCACCGTCCCCGACGAGTTGTACACTTTGATCTTCAGGTTGGGCAGGGGGTCGAGCAGAGGGGAGTTAGTCATGGGGATTTTGTCGGCCACGTCGTGGAGGGCGTAAACCGGGCCGCGGTACATGGCCGCCGCCGAGGTCAGGTCGGGAGGTGCGGTCAGGAGATCGGCTAGAAGGAAGAGAGGAGAGTTTAAAATTCTGAGTAGGAAAGTCGATCAGGACTCTAATATCTAGTCAGTGTCGGTTTCATGGCTCTGATGAATGAGGCAGAGGGGGGCAAATACATTTGGAATATCAGGATACAGGCAACTCTTGGTGAATATTTGGTTAGTGTTGCTGAGACAGTGGAAAAGGAGTGTAAGAAGGTGTAAGAAGATACAGCGTCAAAGTGTATCCTAATGCAACCTTCTCTCTCCACACACACACACACACACACACACACACACACACACACACACAGGGTCTCTTCCATACTCCTCCTTCAGAGCTCCGGGTCAGAGTTTTGGGTGCCGTCCTCCGGGCAGCAGATGGCATCCTTATTAACGAGTTAATCCCTTCGCAGGTACACAGATGACTACGCGTGGGCGTGCTGAGTGGGAGTGGCGGCCATGCTGCGCGCTCTTCCTCCTCAGAGCCCTCTCCTCACACACACACACACACACGTTTCATTCGTGCTTTCGTGCCACCATGACAACAATTACAGCAGCCTGATGGGTGCTACGCTAAGTGCTAAGCTCGGTCTTGTGGAGAACACACTCGGCACAGTGCGCTCTCCTCCAGGCTTGTGACGGGCGCCGTGTCGTGTTGTTAACCAGGTTGCTTCTGATATTAAATTGTCTCCGTAAAGTTTGCTAACTGCAACCCGCTGTCCGTTTGTCACTCTCGCCAGATGCCGCGCATCGATTTTTACGCCTCGGTGTGGGCGGGAAGCGCGTCAGGAGACCGCTGAGCTCTCGCGTTCGGCTCGGTGTGCCTACATTCCTTGGTGTTTACCTCGTTTCCACAACACCTTTCAGTCGGCCCGGCGCGCATGATATCTAATTATCATTGAACGTGCCTTGCAAGCGGAGCTAATTATGGCTTGATGATAACTCGCAGATTGCCTTCATATCAAAGTGACAAGCATTCTAATGGTGTCTCGGCAGAAACGCCGCCGACATGCCTTTTTCCCTCCACCCGGCTGCGTTCTTTCTTTTGTGCTCTACTGTCACCGTGGGAGCAGAAAGAAAAAAAAAAGGAGTCACGCTTGAATTATTGAAATGTGTCATCACGGCTCCTGGGTGAGGCTTCTGACACGTATCAATTCTCAATTTTCCTCTGTCACCTCCGTCAGGGTAAAGGTTTCTTTCTTTTTTTTTCTTTTTTCTTTTTTTTTTCTTTTTTAAAAAGCTGCAGCACTTATAGTTTTGCAACTTAATACGACATCAAATAATATAGCATTAAAATAAAAATAACACGATCCGTCTCACCTGTGCGAGCGGTTTTGATGCTGACCGGCTGGAAGCCGCCGTTGAGAGCCGAGGAATCGATGATGTCCGAGTCGAAGTCGCGATGGTTCTTGCGGTAAACGAAGAGCGCCACGATGACGGAGATGACCAGGCACATGATTACGGCGATGACGATGCCCACGTAGAGAGCCACGTCGTCCGTGCTTGGGGCGGCTGCGGGGAATGGGGGTGGAGGGGGGGTGAGGGGGGTAGGGTAAATAGGAAAAGAAGAAGAAGATAAGTCTCAAAAGCTTTGAACTTAAAGGGTGTGGAGATAAACAACAAAAAGAATCATCGCTGATTGATAGCACTTTCATTAAAACTGTGTCGAATTAGGACGGAGATGCTGTCTGGGTGCCAATATCCTTCTCACACAGATAGCTCGGGATATTAATAAATGCAGGACTTCATTACCTTCTACTGAGCGAACGCCGCTCCCTGACTGGAATCCAAAGGCACTCATTTAGGCTCCGTGAATGAGGTGTGGTGTGTACAGTATACCGCAGGTGGAAAATATTGAGAAATGAAAGCCTAGATGGCTTCTGTCGCTCATGAATTTGCCCATAAATAACAGTCATATATACATATATATGTATTGGATATGCACCAAATAAGTTTCCGAGGTGTTTTTAAGACTGAAATAATCATGAATTCACTGAGACTTTAGAAAGAAAAATATTCCAAACATTAACATCATCATTATCATCTTGTTTTTATTTTTATTCCTCTTCTGGCCTTGAAATAATCTCCGGCATGAACCAAACCATCCAGCTTATTTTCCCCTAACAGGCTACTGGTGACACTTTCAACACTGTATTTATCACGATGCAAATTCATTATTTCACCTGCGCATTGCTTCCACTATTACAGCCTGCGCCTCTAAAGGAAAAAAAGATTTAATTTAAAAGATTTAATCCTGCATATCATATTAAATGTAAGGTTCTCAGAGACAAGTGGAGAATGTGCCTCACTTCGGGGCCTTTCTCACATTCCTGGACTTGATCGTGATTCGGCGCGATGTTGAGATCATATGAGATCGTCAGGAGTTCAGGATGGTGTGACGCGCTTCGGGAGCCGCCCAAGTCCGCCCAAAAATATTGTATTAGTGCCGTAGGTTTAAAATTAACCTGTATAGCATTTGTTAGGCTAATTGAAGGTGGGTGTAGTGAATTCTAGATGGTTTGAGACTCTTCATTATGGATCATAAAGTATCCTGAATTCCCTGTTTAGTGCTGATGTGGACAACTTTAAGCTCTCAGTGCTGAATCCCTTTAAAAAAACTTTCATCAGGAACTAATGCCAATGCCCTAAAATAGCTAAATCCCCAACCCTAACTCTGCGTACTAAACTATTAAAGAATATGCTCTAATAAACAAGACATAGCTAATTAGGTTGATGTTATGAGTTGAGAAATCATATCAGTTTTTGTCAATTCACAGCAAGTTGTAAGGTGTAGTAGGTACGTTGTAACAGTTGGTAGGTAGATCTTGACAGTTCTTAGACAGTTCTTAGACAGTTCTTAGACAGTTCTTAGACAGTTCTTAGACAATTCTTAGACAATTCTTAGACAGTTCTTAGACAATTCTTAGACAATTCTTAGACAATTCTTAGACAGTTCAGCATGAGTTCAGCATGAGTTCAGGGCAGAGTAGGTCATTCTTAAGTACATATTAAAATGTTGTAGCTAATGCGTGGTCAATTCGTAGATGATTAGAGCATGTGATGTCGCAGAACTGTCAGGAATTTCAAACAGTTCAGGAATGTAAGAACGTGAATTAAGAATCATGTAAGTAATAAAACGCAAAATGGTTCAAGATCGCCATGATGATGATGGAGATGACTAAGCGTGTCATGCTATGGGAAAATATAACCAACAAGAAGTTTTTTTTTTTTTCCGTTTCTTATAAGACCACAAGGATTTTTCATTTATCAACAAACACCGCATTCATGCGTCACTTTTATGGAACGTTTTCCAGAACCGTTAGTTCCTGTTATGCTTTACATTACGGCATTCACTAATTCCTCTTTGCTACTGTACGTACGAAGCACTCGCACTGGAGACTCCTTACATACATTTCACATAAACAATCAACACCGACATACCGCTCCCTCAGACGCGAAGACATGCCTTTTATGATTCATGTCCAATCCCCTTCATGTCCCTTTGAGGCAAATTCTATCCCACCAGTTCGAGTTTCTAAAAATTCATTAAAATATGTATAAATATTATGGGTATGTTTAGGCTCTAAACACAAAGAAAGAATCAGCAGCCTGGAGAGAGACCCACATTTCTCCCAAACTCTCTCCCTCACTTTGAATTTGCTGATAAAATCTCAAAATAGCCTCCATGTTTCATATTCCATCCCTCTTTCTTTTTTTGTTTTCCCCCTCCTCTCTTCTCCCCATTGTTTCTTTCCAGCTGCAAAAATCTATTACTGATTACACGGGACCGCAGGCCGCAGCTATGCGCCTACTGACAAGCCGTGATTAGGGCCAGCGTCAGGCGTGCGTCTGTGTCGAGGAGGCACTTTTGTCCTCGCGATAATTGTGATGAATGTGAATCGGCGTCAAAGCCACCTGTCAAGTGAGGGAAATGGGTCCACTTTCAAAGTGTTCGAACGGCGCAGGGGCGACACGAACAGCCCTTTCGACCAGAACGAGGAGCGGCGCCGATGCCTACATGAACGAGCTGGTAAGGGCTATTGATTCCTCCATCAACCTTAAATGGGACATAATCAACCCCTCGCGTGTGGCAAGGGAAGGCTAAATGGATCTGTGCGCCCGGTCCTTTTATTTGCACCCTCACCACACTCAGAAGTGGAGCGCGGGATTGTGGGAGTGCATAAATTAAGTCCGAGGACATAAAAAAAGTAACTGGTACTATACTGTAGTCAGTATCATACAGGACTGTAGTAGTTCTAGACATGACCACTAGGTGGAGGTAGCAACCATAAAAGTTGACTTTATGCAGTTCTGTTGCACATCTTTATTATACATTAAAATTTTTTTTAAAAAACGCTTATTGCCCTGTAAGCCACGTTTCCTGCAAATGCTTAATGTTGCATTGCGATGAAGATTTAATAGAGAACTTGAGCGTGAGAAGGAGGAACACTTTCAGTTAACATGTAGAGTGAATGACAAGAGCTCTCACTCGCTTCCCGGCCTTGTTTTTCCTGTCAAGGCTGCTCAGATTTTCTAGTAATTGCAGCTCTACTGGAATGAAAAACAGGGATGATGATGTGTGTGTGTGTGTGTATGTCTATATATACACTGTACAGTATATACATGTGTGTGTGAGAAAGATCACATCATTGGGCCTTTAAAAAAAAAAGAAGAAGAAGAAGAAGAATCAATGTGAAGTCCGGCACGTCACTGGTCCTCGCTTGGCTTTAATCACCGTGACATTTCAAATGAATCTTTCCTAATGGGAGCCTTGCCCTCTAAACCTGACTGCTCCGACCTCTACGCAACACTCCACTGCTCACTGCTCACACTCTGCACCTGACATGGTCACGCACTCAATCCGATATAGATTGAATTAATCATATGCCGACCCTCCGAAACGTGGCGATCTTTTCTCCGCGCCCGGACACGGGCTGTACAATGAGACGTATAAAGGGGTGAGTTGTGAGTTTTCTGCTCCTGACTCATGGTGCTGATTTGGTCACGGGTGCGGGAGAAACTGATCCCATCGATCGGCCTGTGATCTCGGTAAGCCGGTGGAGGTGGCGGGAGGGGTGTCGATTATCTGCCAGATTTTAAGCCTAAGCAGTCTGAGAGTTTCTGCGGAGATTATCCGATGTAGCGAGAGTCAGGTTCGGGTTACGGGGGGAAGCTATTTTTGAGATGTGCAAATCTGACACGTTTCCATTCTGAAACCCTGAAACGCTTTGTATTATTAACAACCTTCAGTCATTCAGTAGCCATTACACCTCTTACAAAAAAAAAAAAAGATAAATCGCTTTAAAACGTCTCTTTACAAAGATACAAATTAAGCAGCTCAAATCTTGAGTAGAAAGAGAGAAAGCAATAAAAGCGCAGAGATTATGATCCGAACGCGGCTTTGCTGCACGTGGTAAATTAACGCGTATATCTCTTCAGCCTGGCAACGCGCACGTCTGATGATAAAGGAGGGCAGAGACGGCGAGGTACAGGGGTGTGGAGGAGGCTCGTGAATGTATCACTTAGATTAATACATTTCTTTGAACATGAGCGATCGCAGGTAGAGACAGAAAGAGAAATAATAGAGTCTGGAAATAAATAAAATAAACAACAGGGTTATTGAGCGGTGGGCTCTTGAGTGTGTAAGAGTGAGTGAGGATGGTGAAAGAGTCGGTGCTCGTCTTCCTCAGCTGGCGATCTCAGCAGCCGAGTGTGAAAGAGGCACGCAGTGCAGCAACCGCTGCCCCCCCCGGGCAAGAGAGAGTTACACACAGTGTGTGTGTGTGTGTGTGTGTGTGTGTGAGGGAGAGAGAGGGAGACTGGAGAATTCTATCACTCTTAACACATTCAGTGGATGAAACAAATGCAAAAGTAAAGGTGAGATGAAGGAGAGTGGGTGAAACGTTGAGAGAAATAAAAAAATATGAGTAAATATAGAAGGAAGAGGTGAATAGGAAAAAAAAAATCAAATCAAAAACTCACATGGATATCCATAATCATCACTCTTGCCTTTTGGTTCAGAGGACTTCTGATATAGGGAACCTTAGGGAGGAAAAGAAAAGGGAATAGGGGGGGGGGTGGGAAAAAAAAAATCAAATTTAACACAACTTTGACTGAACAAAGCTCAGACACGGAAACAAAGGCAAGAGTAATGGTAATGCAAAACAGCCATCCTTCTCCATTTGGTGTCACTTTGGGCCGTTTCTCTGCTCCCGCTCTCCAGACGGATGAGGGCCGGGAGGGGGGTGGGTGGGTGGAGGGGGGCGGGGGTACGGGCCCGCGCGCGAGAGCCAATGTCACCATCCGTCAGGCACGTTTTAGTGCTTCATTAGGACTAATGATCGCGCGCAATGGATTGTCTTAAGCTGATAAACAGTCTGTGAGTCAATGAGTCAAAGGCACTTAGGGCCCAACATCTGCCAAGGAGGCCCTGAGAAATCGCTCCTCTCCCTCACTTTCTCTCTCTCTCTCCCTTTTTTTTTTTTTCCCTTACCCCCTCTCCTTACTCGCACTGTGTAGAAATGGACACCATTAGCGCATTGGGCCTCTCGCTAATGTAGCATGCTGGAAAGGGTGCTAAATCAAATCGGCACTGACTAGAACAGGCGAGCGGTGGTGCCTGACAAGCCTGGTGTCTCGAGAGAGAGAGATGATTGGGGATGCTTTTTTTTATATATATATATATATATATATATATATATATATATATATAGTACAAATATTAGAATTATTGTTTTTGTTTTTTTTATTAAAGACAATTGAAAATAAATTGAAAAACTGAGGGAAAATAAAAACTTGTGTGCGAATGCAGTGAGCAGAGAAAGGCAGGTGGATATATATATATATATATACAGTATATATATATATATATATATATATATATATATATCTATTAACAGGCGAATCGATGGCTCGACTTGACGGATGGTGAATTTACAGCCACGTAATCCAACATGAAGGACTGGGGATCGGGGAACACTTCAGCGAGGTGATGAGAAAGCAGAAAGAAACAGAGATGTTATAGATGTTAGATATGGAACGAGTGATGTGATTTATGGCCAGAACATATGTCTCACACGCTGCGTGAAGTCAGACTCCAGTGAGGAGGAATCATCTTAAAAAAGTTTTTTTTTTTTTTCCCCGTTTTGGGCCAAACAGCTGTATAAACGTCGTCTGGGCGTCGTGTGAAAGTCTCAAGAGATCAGGAAGAGGATTTACAGTGGTCACGTCTTCCTCAACTGAAATCAGTTCTGCTACAAATTGAGAAAAAAAAACAAAACAATATAAAGCGTTTCAATAAGATGCCAGCTTCGATGCACCTCTGGGTCAATTCTTTTAAAGACTTTGTCCACAAGATATTCTTCTCTCAGTGGTCTCGGTTTTGATGACGGTTGAGACAGACGTGATTCCCTGAACCTCTCGACTTCACGCTTATTAAATCATCCAGTGAGAACCTGTGAAAAGGAGGCGTGACGGAAAAGACACCGGCCTGACGGTGATTATTTCCTTATAACGCCACTCCGCGTACTGTAAGTACTCACTGATACTGGGACTTTTGTAACAGCTTTGCTTTTAGGATGATCAACCATCAGCATAGAAAACACGAACCCCTGCAAACCCAAACTGAGAAACGGGAGGGTGTTGTGTACTGCCGCAGCTGCGGTGCTTCGGGAAAAGGCTTGTATTTGCCCTTGTGTTCGTGTCTGTCTTGGCCTTTCTGCGAGATCGATATGTCAAGAAAATGTCATTTGTCTGTGGGTTGAGTAATCAAAGCCCTCAACAGGAACATCATAACAAACACGGACTGCTGAAGAAGCACAAAAGAAAAAGAAAGAGAGAGAGACACAGAGAGAGAGAGAGAGAGAGAGAGAGAGAGAGAGAGAGATCAGTCTGAGCGGGAAACCTAAAGCAGATATTTAACTCGGTATAAACACAACAATCCAGGAGCAGGAAATCTCTCCAGCATGTCATTTGCGAGGCTTGTCTGGATGCGCCGGAGAAGCGCTTTCCGGGAAGAAGAACGTCGAAAAATTCTGTCTAAGCGATTAGCGAGGATGCCGAAGGCTTCTGCCGAGGGTGAGATCAGGGTCCGTCTGGAGCAGCACGAGTTCACATATCACGCAGAAAACCCTATTCGCAATGATATCTGCAATAATGTGAGCTTTTAGAGAATGTGGATTTCTCCTAAATGCACAGTGAAACGGTCATTAGCATGGACATAAGTGGTTTCACCCTTTTAACTCTGGGAGAGCGGAAAAAAAAAATCAATCAGGGGAAGTGAGCCTAAATCTATATCGTTATGGGTTTTATATTCTCCACAAACTGGTCATCAATCTGACACAGAACTAATGCTTTCGTAAAAAAGGAAAAAAAAATAAGTAGAAAAAAAACAGAAAAAGAAAAGAAGATCACAGCCTACAAATCGAGCATTTTGAATCGGCTGTTTTCTTCTTTTTGCATTTTTTATTTATTTATTTTTATTTGGAAGATGATTACAGAGTCATCGACCCGCCAAGATTCTCCTAATCGATAGCGCCATTAATATTATCTCATTTGCATGTAGGGGCTTTGCGGATTAATCTGACATCATTAATTGGATTTCTGAACGTCGTTAGTGTAATTCGGCGTGTGCTTTTAATCAATCGGCTTTTGATGGCCGCAATAATTAAAGCGCAAGCACAAACGTGTAGAGCTTGGATAAATAACACGGATCGGAATAGTGCTTTCAAAGTCATCGGCGTCTCGTATATCGAATACTCTTTCGCATCGAGAGAATGCGGCCGTGCTGCCGGGAAGTGTGACGAAAAGGTATCGGTATCGTGATAAATTACGCCGCAGTGTGACGTTCAGACAGTACAATCTGTTTAAAATTAACGGTTCCTGTCTCGTGATGGAACGGCGGTCCGCAGTCAGGATGTTTATTCCCCGCGTGATCCGGGAAAAGAACCCGGATCTGAAGCCAAAATGAAGTTATAATGTTCTTACTGTGTGATTAACTGTAATTAATCATCAACGGAATAAAAGAAACCATTTCTACATCATAAAATGTGGCTTTAATGCTTTCTGGCTCTGTTTTTCGAATCACAAGATATTATTATTATTATTATTAAGAATGTTATTTATTTATTTATTTATTTATTTTTATTGCCTGACTGCATTCTGGGTAAAAATGCCAGTTTAGGAATGATGTGCCGTAAAATGTGCATAAAAACAAAGAATGTAAAAATAAAATCCAACATTTCAATATTACATAAGGTTTTAATGCATGCAGGATTTTTTTTCCCTAATTAAATTTAAATTTTCTGCACCCATTGCATTCCATTTCCATCACAAAACAAAGAGCAAAATGTTATAGATTCATTGAATTATTAAAAAGCACTAAACGAGAAATGTTTTTTTTTGTGTGTGTGTGTGTGTAGTGTGCAACAGAGGTAGGATTTAAAAAAAAAAAAAAAACTTGACATCTTGTCGACACTTATAATTGGCTCCTGCGAACCATAAAAGGAAATAAATCTAAAATAAAAAATCAAGTGTGTGACTTTTGGCGCGACTTCTCTCTCTCCCTCTCTCTCTCTCTCTCCCTCTCTCTCCCTCCCTCTCTCTCTCTCTCTCTCCCTCTCTCCGCGGTCCCCCGTCTCCTTACTGTACCTTCTCGCTCGCTGAATTCTGTCTTTTTTTTTTTTTTTTTTTTAAATTAGACTCCGGATCATAGTAATCACAGATGCTTAGCGATTCCGAAACTTCTCTCTAAGTACAGTATAATCACTTATCGCCGTTTTAAATATAGCTCCTGAACGCTGGGGCTGTGACGGGGGTAATTACTTTCTGCATTGCTGCGTAGGCTGGGCTGTGATTTAACACTCCTGTGTTCTATATTTAGTCTCCGCGCTTGATTAGACTAAACAAAGGATCGGATTGTTTTTCGTTCTCTGGCTACGGGATCATATTTCTATCCCACATCTAATATCTATAGATCTGCTTTATTGTTAGAGGTAGCGGGGGGAAAAAAAATTAGGAAAGAAGACATTATAAAGAGAAAATTGAAATATAAGTAAGGTTAGTCCTTTAAATAGGGAAAAATGTTATAGCCATATAGTAAAAAAAAAAAAAAAGAAACTTAGAAGAAGTTGCAAATAAGTGGGCTGAGGAAGAAGAAGAAGACGAAGAAGCGAGAGGAAGTGAGACGGTTACTCACTCTGCATGCACAGGCCGTCGGTACAGTTCTTGGATTGAAGCACCATGCCCTCGCAGTCCTTGCCGCCGTTCTTCGGGGCCGGTGCGCTGCACTCTCTTCTCCTCCAGTGGGTGCACTCTGTCCCACATGTTGACCACTTACTCCACTCTGTCCACAAACCGTCCACTGGAAAGACAGGGACAGAATGTGTAACGATGTTGGAGCTGGAAACGCTATCGTTGTTCAGTAATCACAGCTCAAGCATGATGTCATCGATATGAATCACGAGTTCTCATAACTAGCCTTTTTTAATGAATTAGTGAAGTTTACAATGAATAAGTAAAAGTTCTTCATGTTTTCTTCAACGTCGATGATATTACACACAATCTTTTCTCCAAGACTCCAAAAACTCTGGGGCTCAAGATTCAAGCGTTAGTGTTTTAAAAGTGCACGGTGTGTATGAATGAATCAGTAATGAAGAAATAAAATTTGTTGCCAGTGTACACACACCGAAATATACAGTATATTAGCATTTTCGGGTTAAATGTTGTACTGTACATTCCTCAAAAACTGTAATCTAAGCCACTTTACATTCGAAACGACTCTCCACTACAGATACAATCAATTATGAACACATTGCACAGACTGAACTGAAAACGTCTTCTAAACTGATTCTCATTACATGGACGAGCACAAGCAGGATACATTAACGTCCAGGCTGGCACGAGTGAACAATCAGGTATGAAACTCGCCAGGCAAACAAAGTCGATGTTAATTAACATTAAGGTCAAGCTTTCATTCACTCATCCATCGGGGCAGCGTGGTGTCGTCTGGTCTGGTCAAGTTCGTTACATAGATTCGACTGAACGTGTTAGAAAACTGTGCAGAGAGAAATTGTGGGGAGAAAAAAATAAAAAATCTTATAGATCTTTAGCTGAGGCTGAAGAAATGTCAGAGCCCAGATGCACATGCGGTGCCGACACTGCTGCCATTTCTACAACTCGGTCTGTTCCCAAGTGTCTCCAAGGCAGTAGTGGCAGCGGTACTTCATCATAGCATTACATTTCACACTCCTACTCACCATAATCAAAATTATTTGATATATATTATATATATATATAATATATTATATAATATATTTATTATCCAATTACAGGTGGCGTTCAAGTCAAGCCGGGACTTACAGTATCATGATTGAATCGACAGACTTTACAAGAAGACTTTGTGCGGTCAACACCACTTACACATTACAGGAGTTATTGTACTCCTGACCTCTTATCGATCCAAGACATTTCCACATGTTTGGGCCATTAATGGAGTTCCTGGGAGGCCGGTGTTTCAGATGTGAATCGGACAGTTATCGACAATCAAAAGTCCTGGTTTAACTTGAACATCACTTGTACTGTACAATAGTGATTCGCCTTTTTAAACACTCACTTGAAGTGACTGATCAGCTTAAAAACATACAGTACCAGTCAAAAGTTTGGACACACATCTGGATCCGTTTTCTACATTCTAGAACAATTTCGATTTTGAAATTTTTTATTTTAACTATGAAACAACACATATGGCATTAGGTTATTAAATAACAACAGCAACAACAGTAAGTAGTTACTGTATTTTAAGACGTGCCGGTAAGCTGTTCTGGATTTAAGAGCAGTATTGATCATGATGAAACTGGCTTCTCATGAAGACCGTCCCAGGAAAGCAGGACCAAAATTTAAGTCCGCTGCAGAGGAGAAGTTCATTTAGGGTTACCAGCCTCAGAAATCACAGATTCAATATCCACTGCTCAAATGAGATTATTGCATGTTTTTGGACGCCTTGATTGCATCGTTTTTACAGTGTATAAGACCATGGAATTAGAAGGTGTGTACAAACTTTTGACTGGTGGTGTATATTAATGAATAATACTGTAGCAACCTGGAACTAATGTGTTCTGTGGGTGGAAACTTTAGGGGGAAAAAGGTCTATATCCTTATCCTATAGACACGTTGGTGTAGTGAGTAGAACTGTCGCCTTGCACCTTCAGGGTCTGGGTTCGATTCCAGAGTTTGCATGTTTTTCTTTTGTTTGGCGGGTTTCCTCCGGGTTCTCCAGTTCCCTTCCACAGTCCCAAGACATGCAGACTAGTCTAATTGGTCACTCACACACTACGGGCAATTTGAGAACGCCAATTAGCCTAATCTGTTTGTCTTTGGACTGTGGGAGGAAACCGGAGAACCCGGAGGAAACCCACCAAGCACGGGGAGAACATGCAAACTCCATGCACACAAAGACAGAATATATCTAATTAAACTAATATTTGAGTACTGAAATAAATATGTACTTTGAAGGGTAATTTCAGGTTGCTTTTTACATGCTTTAGATAGCCGGTGTATTTGTCAATTCCTTGCTGGTGGTGGTCCATTTATTTAAATTAACTTTGGTCATAAATGGTCTGATAAAAGTTGGTGTCAACCTATAGACAGGGATAATTTGTGCCTAGTAGGAGATGAGCTACAACTTATAAACTGACCTGCAGTATAGAGTAAGTGTAAATAGTATCTATTATACCAGTAGCTATAAGTATGAGGTTGGAGAATATCTAAAGTGAAGGTCAATGATATTCAGTTGTGATTAAAGGCTCTATAAACCAACAAGGAGTCAGATCTCAATTGAAGATTGCCACTCTAGCTTGGTTAAAAAAATCAATCCCAATGGACACAATACCTGGACATAACGGGTTGCAGGCCAGTTTCTGGATGGCTTGGCCTTCACATATGGATCCCCCGTTGAGGGGCGCTGGGTTGGTGCAGCTCCGTGTCCTCTTCTGGAAGCCTTTCCCACACCGACTGTTACACACCGACCACTCGGTCCATGTCGACCAGCCTCCGTTCACTACCGCAAGAAAATGAGAACCAAAAGTTTATTTGGATAAACTTTAAATGCTTGGCAGAATCAAAAGAGCTTGCATTTGCTATTCATTATGCATTCTATTTTCCTATTGGTGAGAACAGAGAGGGGAAAAAAAAAACAGAAGATTTTCTGTTGCAGTGGCTATTTATGTACGATTGCTACGGCTCCTGAGACAATGGCGAAATCCATCTCACTCATCACAGCCCAAGAGACTGCGGCTGGGAAACACATTGTGGCTTTGGACTTCTAATGACTCAACTTTTTCTTCACGATGTGTGAGAAGTATTGTGCTTTTGGGTAAACTGGAATGAAAGACTTCAAGAAGCCAAAGAAGCGATTTTTTGTTGTTGTTGCTAAATCCTGGCTTTCTGGGGGTTTTTTTTCCTTTCTTTTTTCTTTTCTTCAGACGCTTCTTCTTCTGCTTGAACTTCTGCGAGTCTGATCTTCCCTCCTGCTGTTCCTGGTCTAATCAGAAGATGAGACGTTATACTCCTTATCTCGCCCGGATTGAGCTCTGGTCTCTCCGGAAAACGCCACAGTCGTGCCAAACGGCATGGGCGCTGCAGGAAGGCTGATTGCGCTGCATTCTATGAAAGGATGAGCCGATACCAAATCCCTTCAAATGCTGCCCTTGTGGTCGGCATTTTTGACTAGAAAGAAAAGGCTGAATATTCTGGCACACAGAAAAAAGAAAAGAAAAAAAAACAGCCCTTTTTTTTTTTTTTTGGCAAATGCTTCATTTGGATTTGCATGAGCCGCACATGATGAAACGTCCCATGTCTTTATTTCTCAGAGCAATAACAAAGAAAGGTATAATGCAAATGGAGAGGAAAAAAAGCGTAAAATAATGGAGCAGGGATAATCCCCGAGCTTTGAGTGCTGCGCTTGTGATTTAGAGCTCCGTTGTGACTTCAGACAGGAAGTCAGAAGTGAGAGACCGCGGTGAAACTTGACCCTGGTGACATCAGCGGCTGCTGAGAGCCACCAACATCCATAGGCGTCTCCGGAGGGAGGGAGAAGGAATTTTTTTTTGGATCTCCTTTTTTGGACAAACTACAAAAGGAGAGGGTAGATGACGAAACGGCAATGCTCTCGTTCCCTTATTGTGACCAAAGCGAGAAAGTTTATTCAGATGTTTCTGTCTCTCAGTAAAGGCTGGACGACTAATTGGAAGGTTGTGAGTTCAAATCCAAGCACTGATCAGCCCTTGAGCAAGTACAAGTACCTTAAGCCTTAACTTCCCAGTTGTGTCGTCACTCATGTCACTCACAAATGCTCAAGAGTAATCCCTGTGCTCTTTTCCGTTTAAAGCATTTACCGTCCAGCCTGAACACCTCATCACCGCTTCCAAAACACAAGTCTCCGCCATTCCCCCTATTCTCACACAGGAGGTCATTTATTCCTCAAGCTAGACCCGGGAGCAGTTCCAGCGAGTCTCCAGCTGAGGAAAGGGAGGTGATTTATTACGGCTAGGGGGAGCGAAAACTACCGGTTGCAGGATTCTGGAATTTGATGTGAAGAAAAACCAACTACGATAGCAGCAGGTGGGAAGCTCTGACTTACTGAAGATCTTCTTTTTTCCCCCACAGAGAGAGAAACTACAAGTGTGTGTGTGTCTGTTTTTTTTTTTTTTTTTTTTTTTACAGCTATGGTTCTGACTTCCTAACACGTCATCCCATCAGAGGAAAAGGCAGCGGGGTCGCGTGTTGGCGACGAACTTCCCTCGAGTTTCCCTCGTCCTTTAAGACTGCGAGGAAATGCCTGAGAACTTCAGCAGGAGGTAGTTCCAGCTTGTCAGCACGTCTAACACTCCTTAGGAAAAAAGAAAACCACCCCCCCCCCCCCCCCGCTCTGGGGAACGGCAAGGCGAGAACAGACTCAGGGAAAAAGAAAAAGAAAAAAAAAGGCTTGTAAGACAGAGGTGCTTAGAAGACCAAGGACATTCTTAGAAACATTAAAATATCAACACGAAGGCTTTCATTCGGGTGAAAGTGAAACCATTAAACAAAACAAAAAATAAATCAAATAAAAATAAAAATCCATTTTTTTGTAATTACCGAAGACTATAACCGTGGCTGTGGTGCTCCTTCTCTTGGCCACGATGTTCTTGGCCACGCAGGTGTAGTTAGCCGTATCGGACAGCCGGGCCTGTTTGATGATCAGGTTGTGGTCGATGGTGATGTAAAAGTTCCGATCGTCCGCAGGGTCGATGACCTCTTCGTTCTTCAGCCACTCGACCTGCAGAAACAAGACGGTAAGAAAAAAGAAAGCGTCTTTCAGTCAACACCGGGCGCTGCGGACGCACAGCAGACACGCTCGTATGGACATTTTCATATGGACATTTTTACATCGATCCAATTTGCCTCCATAAATCAAAGTGAAGCGTTTAAAGCCGCATTTGCACATAGCCCCGGCTTACATTTCAATAAAGTCCAATAACCGCCTCGGTGTTTATGCCTGCTAAGCCCGAACTTCTATAAAACGTCAATACCTATCATGTTCTCTTTTTATTTGCCCTCCCGAACAAAAAGAAACGGTCAGGAGTGAAGGAAAAACCCTGTTATTCTTGGAGCTGACAGCCTCCTCGACCTTTCCTTATGAGTTCCCACTTCCCGGTGATGCCGATATTAGACCTGAGGTCGTATCCGGACTGTTCGGAGCTTTTATTTGACCATAAATCAAGCCATATATATATATATATATATATATATTTTTTTTTTTAAGCTGCTCGTCTCTCTGGAGGCAGCGTTACAGATTGTAGCCGGTCAATACAGCGCTAGACCTGAGATGGCAGAAATCTATGGCGAGTTGCTGCCGTGTGTCTCTGGAGGCTGCTTGGTCAGACGGCATGCACGCTCAGCTCGACGAGTGCAGAGAGACGAGAAAGTGGACATGTCCAAACTGCTGACCATTACGGGTCATCGCCAGGGCTGTATATTACTTTAGAGAACGAGGGATGGTTAAGACTGTAAAAGCTTTCAGACAGTACATCTAGACAGGACAACTTCAGCCGAGCCGGGTCAGGACGGTCGTTCGGACGGTTTAACTGACTAATAAAAGAAACAGAAACGTCTCAGGATTTTCCGACAACATTCCCACGAAGATCTAATGGGTTGCGGCAGAAGATTACACCGTAATAAGATCGTCACATAATGCGGATCTATGATTTTAAAGGAATATTTATAGTATTTCAAGGATATTTAAGAACAAAAAGTCGCAACATGCTGTGAATCAGCCTACTGTAACGTTCCAGTCCTGATTCCAGTCCTTCGGGTGTCTGTATTTTCCTCAGAAACATGAGGAATTCTGGGTGGACGTGAAAGGTTTATTGTTTTTACTGCAATAATAATTCACCTTGCAGCCTTACTCCTTCTTTAATTTTTTAGATCCTTCCGATGATGTGTGTTCTGTGTCCAAATGAAACCCGAATCATTTTTTTCCCCCATCGGACAGTTTGCAAGCATTCGACTGACGTAAAAGATGTGATCTGAAGGTTGTAAAGACGCTTTTTTCCCCGTGTTTTTTATTCTCTCTCTCTCCAATGTTTCTCTTTATAGAAACAGCTTAATAACAAGAGTCTATAAGAAACTTTATCCACTGCTAACCAAATCCCTTTTGTCCTCCGTGAGGCGAGGTAAATAAATAAGTAAATTAATAAATCAGAGACTGATTCTGCACATTTCATGAAGTTTTGTCTACCGTCGTTAAAACCGAGACACTCGATGGCATTTCTTTAAGATACGATCGAGCTGGACGAGCGATAATGAGCGTCACCCTTGGCAGGGAACAAAACAAAACAAAACACATTCAGAAAACGTACGCTTAAAAGCTTGATATGTAAGTAAGAAGCGTGTGGCCTTACTGCAGTGACTCTACAGCTTTCAGAATTTCCACAACTTCAGGTGCTGGCTGAGAACGAGCGTCCCCGCCGCGTGAGCAACAGCTGAGCAGACAGATTCATTGCTGACCCTGTTTGATTTAGCGGGACACTAAAAATACCAGTCTGCTTCGCCAAGTCATTAAAGGGATCAGCTTGTGATAAGAGCAAACTCTTGCACATAATGTGCAATTTTCAATTTTATCGCTTCCCATTACTGTTTATAAATATTTAATAGGTTTGCGTGCATGTGTGCGTATGTGTGTGACTGTGTGTGGGTCTGCTCTTATGCGAGGCTGACTGGACTCTTGGTGCAGAATCATGTGATACTGTATGCTATACGCTCCAGCTCTCCCATAACGCTGGGATTGATAACATCCCCTATAGGCTCGTCTGTTCCTGAGCGCCACTCTTTCTGTTCTATGTCGCACATTGTCACACTGTGGCGATAAGCAAGTACGGCTGAGGGTTTAGTCCCTGGTCATGCAAAAAAGGTCTGAAATAAATGTACACTAGGTTCCCTACATATGAACAATTAAAGTTATGAACTTTCGAAGATACGAACAAGCGATCGGAAATTAAATCACATTGCCACATGCGTGCATCGTGCTTCCTCTGCAATCGCAGTACGAGCCAATAATGTCCGGACGCATGTGTGTTCTAGCAGCAGCGATAAAAACTGGTCCTCCTAAGAAGCGGCAACCAATAACAACGGAGACAAAAGTGAAAATAATTGTGAGAATGGAGCGAGATGAAAAGATGGCAGACATTTCTCTGTCTTTTAACATGAATCGTACTAATACAGTACTAGTATCCTAGTCCCTAGACAATGTTTGTTGAACAAATTCGACTTACTGTACAAACGAGCTCTTGGAACGGAACCCGTTCGTATGTACAGTAGGGGACTTACTGCATTGCAAGAGTTTAAGCATGATCTAGACCTGTGGGCCGTTCTCAACTCATCAGATCGAGCAAGTATTTGGATAATATACTGTAAGAGTTATAAGGTGGCATAGTGGTTAGCGCTGCGGACGCGCACCTCCAGGGTTGTGGGTTCGATTCCTGCCTCTTCTGGTCTGCGTGCATGAGGTTTAGACCAACAGTTGAACTGAACTGTCCAGGGTGTACTGTACTGACCTCGTACCTGAAGAATTTAAATGCTGCTAATAATCATACTGTACATTTAATATTGTTTATTACTTCTGCTGAAGAGGAAATGATGTATAATCCCACTCTCCGGTGTTTATTGTGTCTGGAAGCTTTTCCACACCACTCCACTCCACTCCGGCCTCTGGCTTGCTCATTACAGATCTAAATCTCTACATCTGGTTTCCTGTGACAATAACTTAAGCGTTAAAAGCCCTGCATGAACCCATCTTTTTTCAGGTCGGCCGAGATATACAGTACGTCCTGAGCGGACCGCGAGACCGCGCGACGACAGACCTGCGTCTATTTATGAGCCGTAAATCTGAACGCGTCCGCCGGATAATGGACGTCCGTGGAAGTCTCCAGTCAGTCGCTGCTTTAGTCGAAGGTAAAGAGTCAGACAAAACCGGATACATCTGCACTCGGATGGCTTTGCTATATATTACAGCACCGTCGAAAGCTAACGTGACAGAAGTACAGTGCAGCAGAGGTTATTGCGTTAGCGAGAGGAAGTCGGATTGTGAGTGAAATCAATGAGGATTACGTATAAATCCACCGGACATCAGGCAGCCTGAAGTGATTATATGCATCACTCGGTTTACTAAAACAAACAGGCAAACCCGAAACAGTCTGAAAGGAAGTGTTTAAGTGTGTGTGTGTGCGTTTCTGTGCATGTTCGTGATTGCCAGCATGGTGGAGCACGTGTTTATATGTAGCGGTTTGCCTTTGCGTGTGAGCGTGTGTGTTTGTGTGTGAGAAGAGAAGACCTCAAAAATGTCCTGTGATGGATCTAAATAATCCAAAACGCATGTGTGTTTGGATGCAGGTGGATTTTGTGTGTGTGTGTCTCCGTGCAGTGTAACGCTCTGCTGCTGATTGGAGCACGCGCTCCCCGCTGGCTCGCTGATCCTGTTATTTTTGCCATTGCTCCCTGAGGAGTCGCGAGTCCGACGCAGAGTCAGGCTTCTACCATATTCTCCTGCTGCAAGCAAATTTCCCCTCACCTTTCACACAGGCGGCAGCGGTGCCAAGCGCAATCTGTCGACGCTAACCGAAGCCGACGGTTTTAACTGTGAGGGAGCGCGCGAGGCCATGGGCACCGGCGCGAGGGAATGTTTACCAGCCAGCGAGACAGGCATGCCAGGCAGATATCGGGTTACTTACAGTCACTTTCCTTTCCGGGTTCATTCAGAGGCTCTGAGGCTTGACGACAGTGTTGGATGAACAAACAACACATGAGAAACGCGTTTAAAATTTAATGAGACAATGAAAAAGATAAAAGGCTCGAAGCATCGGATCCGACCGGATCGCTCTGTCCGGGAACCAAGCTAAACAAATGCGGTTTAAGTCAAAGTGTGAGGCTAGGCTTCTTTTCATTTATCGTCTATATAGTTTATATTGCAAAAGGTCGTGCGGGGCTGGAGCCTATCCCAGGCAGGTGGACAAGGTGCCAATCCATCGTGGGGCGCACACACACACACACACACACACACACACACACACACACACCATGGGCAAGTTGGGGGGAAACCAGAATAC
Organism: Clarias buthupogon; assembly: GCA_030014345.1. Taxonomy (NCBI): domain Eukaryota; kingdom Metazoa; phylum Chordata; class Actinopteri; order Siluriformes; family Clariidae; genus Clarias; species Clarias buthupogon. Next base: position 5,708,503 of record JAQMYK010000009.1, read on the forward strand.
CTGGAGGAAACCCACCAACCACAGGGAGAACATGCAAACCCCAGACACACAAACCCAAGGAGAAAACTGAACCCTCGACCCTGGAGGTGCGAGTCACCGTGCTAGCTACAACACCGTGCTACGTACAACGCTTCTTTATGAATGCAGAAAAAACTACAGAGCATACTGTGAAAACAGCGGAAAGCCTTTCTTAAACTAAATGCTAAGTAGGGATCGAAACACGGCTGCGTGTCTCTCAGGTGTTTTATTTCTCTTGTACTTACGGTATAGCAGATATTTATGTTACAAATTAACTGAAAAATTTTCATTCCGAAAACTGATATTCAACTTGTTGAATAAATTCAAAATAAACTGAGTTATGTTTGTAGAAATGATCATCAGAGCTGTTATTATAGAAAATTATCAATCAGGTTTAAAAAGTCCAATTAGTTTTAACTACTGAGTAAAAGGCAGCTACGATGCTGATATACCGCTAGTTTCCTTTGCCTTAACAAGTTCTGCTCTTGTTTATATACAGTAGTGTGTTGCGTTCACACTGCAAAAATAGCTTGTTTCTAATCTCCATAATGTTGTAACTCAAAGTTTGAACACACTCATTAGTGAACACTGGAGCTTTGACTCGTATGTAGACGAATCGATTCGATTCAGCCTGATTCTTGGCTGTTGCGATTTTCACTTTGATTAATTAGCACTTGATTTGTCTCAACCAGCATGTTTGGTTTTAAAGTATGAAAACTACTAAAAGTATCTAATAAAAGACTTAAATGTTTTGTCATTTGTGTTTTTGATTGTTTAAATGCCACAACTCTGACAAGATGATAAGAATTTTATTTTATTTTTTTAAAACACTTTTCTACCCCACACTCCAGTCCAGTAGGTGGCGGTATTACGTCAGTCAGCCATAATTTAAAAAGAAGAAAAGGCGTTTTTTCAGATTTTTCAAAACTGGATTATTTTCCAAAAACTTTGTATTGTCTGCAAAAACTGTGGTATACTTTACATCAATTTTAGATTAAATGGTTATAAGTAGGGATGCACCGCCTCAGTATCGGCCTCGATACCACATTTTCTAAAGTACTCGTACTCGTTAAAAGTCGCCCGATACCGGGGACCAATACCACGTTCTGAGAAATGTCTATGTTTGAGCGGCGTGTAAGGAGTTAATCACAGGCCCCGCCCCCAGGCCCCGCCCCCAGCTCAGAGCGAGTTGAGACATGTCCGCCGTGTGGAACTATTTCAAAGTGAATGAAGATGATAAAACAAAGGCGGACTGCAAATTGT
>JAQMYK010000009.1:5733272-5744552 GCA_030014345.1 Clarias buthupogon
TGTGTGTATGCACGCACACACACATCCCTGTATGACTATCCTTGTGAGGACCTTCCATTGAAATAAACATAATAAACATAATAATAAACTAAACCTCAATTTTAGGAAGCTAAAGGAAAACTTTTTGCCACTGTTATTTTTTTATTTACTAAAAGCATTTTCCTAACGGGGACCAGACAAACATCCCCACAAAGTTAAAGCAGTCACATCCTTGTGGGGACATCATAGTGGTTCTCAATAAACTAGAAAAACCCACCACAATGTATTGCAGTAAATATTGTCAGAATACACTGTTTGTGGAATATTGAGAGTACTGCTATATCTGCAAATATTTGTATACAGTATATACTGTACTAAAAAGCTACTGGTTGGTTTTTCGCGACTGTTTAATGCAACACCGGCAGCTTACTTACAATATATAAATATGTGATAACATATGGTATGTCTTGAAGTGTTGTCGCGTATCCCACCCCTGACATGCACGCACGCCGAAATTCTGTACCAAAGGCTAATTTAGCATCGAACGGCGATGCCTCTGGCTTCCTGTGTAATGGAAGAGAAGTCAGCGAGAAAGTGTGTGGGCGCTGATAAACAGCGGGTCGCTCAGCCTGTCTGTGCAGACTGAGCTAGCAACATGACGTGGCCCTGTAGGGGTCTGTCCACTGCGTTCTCTTCCTCACACACACACACACACACACACACACAGAGAGAAAAGAATGTGTGTGTGTTTGTGTGTGAGAGGGAGAGACAGAGAGAAAGAGAGGGAAAGATGGGGTGCTAGAGAAGTCACTGTTCCTCCAGCAGCTCACACGTTTTCTATTCACTTTAATTGCATTGACACAATGGTGACACCACTACAGGCCTGGGCGCGCTTTCTATCTCTGAGCCTGGACCGTGACTTTCATTTATCCTTACATACAAGGAAAAAGGAGTGACTTGCGGCTTTCTGCTTACAAAACAGTGTTTGTGTGGGATGTCAGCCCAGATCTTTTTCCTCCCTTTCATTTACCAGCTGCCCCATCACTTGGTTTCGAAACCGTGAGTCATCCCGTGATGCAATCTGATACTTGTCAAGTTAAATCGTAATGGCGTCCTCTGTCACAAAGCGCCATCCTTTCTGGCAAACACTGAGCGCGCACGCACCTCCGTCTACCCAAATGCGTTTGCCCACCGTCAGCGGCGTATGCTTCGAGGGCCATTACTGTAATAACGCATAGTAGGTCCCACTTTAAAGCGGCGACGGCGCCTGGGCAAGCTGGCTGCGGCACTGCATTGGGATTGGCACTTTAAACAACTCACTCCAATTACGAGCATTTTCATTCCATTATGGCCTTCCGCCGGCAGCCCCCTCCTCCCCCGGGGGCCTCTAGCGGTCCCTCGGACCAGTGTGGGTGGAATTAATTGGATGTGTTGCTCCACGTGCGAGCTCAGAAGCTGCTTCGAATAAAGCGCCTGTTGGGTTTCCGAGTTTTTATAATTTTTTTATTTATTTAGTCCGATGCTTTTATAACACGTAGGCAGTTACTGAGTTGTCTGCTGGGTTTGAAAACATTATCTCTTAAGCACTAATTGCCTAGTTTGAGTCAGTTCTCGAAAAAAGAATGCAAAAGTTTCTGCAAAATGTACACGTTCTCCTCGACCCGCGGTTCTTCCACGAGTTTACTCAAATCATTGATTGGCTGAAAGCTGGATGTCTGTCTGATCAGCACAGTTATTTGCCTCATTCAATAGCCCCTTATTCGCTCTCTTTTTGTCCTGCTTTCAATGAAAATGATGCCATTGGCTGGAGTTCTAGTGAGTGACGCATTTTGTGGCACGTGAAGCCAGATTGCTGCCATGTTAAAGCACTTCGGGGTTCTCCAAGAAGTGGTGTCCGTATTTTTGTGCACTTCCAGCAGTTTGAAGAAATATGAGCGGTGAATAATGTTCGAGGGAACGAAGGGGGGCAGTGGAAATAAGCAAACGGGGGGAAAAAAAACACTGGATTTATTACTTACTCTAATGGACAAAATGCATTACAATGCCATTGGTGATATGTAGTGGCACAACACAAAGTTCTTTTGCCATTACAAATTAATGACAAATGATGTAGAGGGCCATTTGGTTATTGTAAAGCGTTTTCAGCCTCGGTGGTTTCAGCCGAGCTGCATCAATTTGAAACCAAGGAAAAGGGCGAATAATAAAACCAACTTCGATTAAAAGTACACAAAGACAGTATTTCGAAAGTTGCTTCACTTGACCTACCCATGTGGCTTCGAAGAAGGAAAAGATCCCTCTTCAATGCTGCTGAAATAATACCTTTATGCTGAATGCTACCTTTGTGCTGTAAAATTAAAAGCCGAGATGCGAGGAACAAAATGACTACTTCGGCATGAGCAAGATGAAGAAAAGGTTTGTGTCACTGTGTAGCTGTGTATCTGCAAGTGGGGGCGACAAAAGAAGGAAAATGTTTAGAAATAAGTAAAAAAAAAAAAAAAAAAAAGAGAGAAAGCTCTTAATCTGTGAAAGAAAGCTCACCTCCTAAGTTGTGTATACATGATCCCTGGCGAGACAAAGGAGCTTGGAGGAAGAAAGGAAAAGAAAGGAAAGGAATAGAAGAGGCCCGAGGATACATTCTTGTGGAACTACCTCGATTCACCGCAGAAATCCAGGCCGAGTCTCCACATATGAGGACAATTACCCTAAGTGGATGTGTTTGGCTACTTGTCATGGTAAATTACACAAGCTTGCTGAATTATAGGCTATTTCCATTCTTTTTTTTTTTACCCACTGGTTTGATCCTGATGCTGCAAAACAAGGCTTGGCACCATTTCGGTTCACTGTGGAGAATGGAAGCGTGCTGGCATCTTACCTGCAAAACAATAAAAATTGTAATAGCTGGTTCGAGGGCAGAGACACATTCTTGCCGTGAAAAGTGCCAGCACAGGGTTCTAGTTTTTTTTTTTTTTACAACCTAACTCTTTCAGAATAAGAGCTCTCAAAGTGCCTCGAGCACGTCCTAGCCTTCTGCATCTCCGATCCGGTTTCCACGGCAGGCTTTTATATGGCTCGGGCAGTTTTGTGACTTCCGAAAGGAAAAAGGAGAAAACACTCAGTGATATGAATAAATGTTTAACTTTTAATCAGGAAGCGTGCCGTTCCAAAAGCATGTTGACTCTTAAAAATGAATCGCCGCAACACATTCAAGAGCAACTCTGAGTCATTCGCGCAGAGGCAGAAAGAGAAAAAGACAAGGCATCGTTTCCCCTCGTGAGTCATTTGGTAATCGCCGCACTTTGCGCTTTCCTACATGCGTTCCCGCCTGGAATGGCTTGCAACTGAACAACCTGTTCTCATTTCACTCCCTTCTTCTGTCCTATTCTGTTACTTGCTGTTCTCTCGTGTTGTCATTTCCTTTCCGTCTTCGTCGACTCTCTTTTGTTGTCATCCTGTCACTTTCGCTCACCTCTCTCTCCTTTTCTCTCCTCTCTCAGAACCAGTCAAGTTTGACCAATCTCATTTTTTTTTTTCATTTTAAAGAAAGCACATTCCTTTCTGTCTCCCACCGACCGAATAATCGAACGGCGCACCCTCGTATAACTCACCCTGAAAGTGCCCAGATGCCTGTGGCCCCACAAATCACGTCCCCGATTAATAACCGCCATCCGACTGCCGCTGCCCTTTTACAGCTTCCCTGCTTTATAGCTTTAACATTGATCACCATTCCTCAACAACAAATGCACGCTTATTTATCGCACCGAGTGTTGCTTAGCCGCTAATTAAAACGTCTTCCCGACACGGACAGAGAGTCTCAATATTTTTTTTTCCCCCTGTAAGACTCTAGGGGAGATTTTAATAGGAGCGGATGAGGAATTTATTCAGATCTGAAGGAAAGGTTAGTGATGGCAGGCAGCCGATCACAGCCAATTAGAGAGATGAGACAGGCTGCAGGCGATCGCTCACTAGAGAGCGCCCTTTCCTGCTGTCGCGAGGCACATCTTGGACGTGAACGTTCCGGCACGAGCTATAAAACCGGTCTCAGATCATGGGGAAAAAGACGAACAAAGAGCTGCCTGTCAGTGTCGGCTTCGGATGGGACGCCCTGGCACAGGCTGGCACCTTCAGGACACGAGAGCGACCATTGGAGAAACCATTTAGACATGACTACGATGCAAAGTTGATTAAGGACTGGCGTATATTTTTAATATAACCTTCCACAAATCATTACCAGGTAGAAACTGGAGTGTGCATGTACTGTACTGTTTTTTTGTTGTTGTTTTTTTTTAAGCACCAGGTGGTTAAAGGAACAAATGTCTTAACATATGGACGATGTAGGGAAGAAAATTAATGTTGTGAACAGCAATATAAACAGTCTTTAGTTCTAAGCTGAAAGATCGCTAGTGTGACGAAAGGATTGGTAAGTCGGATTTGGTCGGTTCTGGCGCTAAAGTAGCCGTACTACAATGTTAAAAATGTCAATGCCAAATGTCTACAGCTAAGACTCCAAGTTCTCCAAGCTTCAAGACTGCCTCATGTTTCAGCACCGGATGTCCCGCATCTTTGACATTTCCATCAGCCTGCTTTGTAAGCCTTCCAGTTCTGATAACGGCGCTCTCCATAAGTAGCCGGAGAGTGCTAGAACAAGACAAGAGCTGTTCTGCAGAAATCTGATTACAACACAATGCCCGGATTGAGCACTGTCTGCACTCGGCACAAGGACAGAAGAGAGATGAAAAAAAAAAAAAAAACTGAACTAAAAAAAACAAAACAACAAAAAACAAACTAAAGAAAGAAAGAAAGAACCAAACAATAAATCTAAGCCTGCATGGAAGGCTCGTTCATCTCAGAACAGTTTATCTAGCATGACTGATTCATCTCACAGAGAGCAGGGAGCACGTGTGTGTCTCGCACACCAGCTCATTAGGCACGGTCAGGTATAAACACGGATTCCCACACACACAGATTCGCAAGCGGCTTTACCTGCCGTGGAATTGATACGCAGATAAAGACGGGATGACGCATAACAATGCAGCTGTTTCGCCCACACCGTGCTTACAACACTCCCGCTTCTGTCAGCCTTTGTTTTGACCCACTTCGTCTTCCAGAATAATTGTCTGACGCTTGTTACCTGCTGCGTACGGATGAGGTTTTTTATTATTTTTTTTACATCATCAGGTTGTGCTTCTTGGCTCTAGGTCTTTGTAGCTAACAAGCTCGCACTCAAACAACGCTGAAACATTATCACAGTTCTCATAACGCCGTGTTAGCCGACGCAAGCGATATCCAGAGACAGGGGTTTAGCTTTGTGTAGATTTCAGGATGCTGGAACGCCTACATGAAATCCCTTCATCTTGTCCAATTCTGAACGCAGCACACTGTAGGTTGATCATGAAAGCATTTATATTTTATACTTGTTCATCCAGATTCAAGGCCTTTGGCTTTTTTCCGAGTGAGACCTTTTGACCGATCGGCCGTTTTGTTATTCAGTCCCTACAGCAATTGCAAGGCTGGTCATTCAGCAACAGGTCTGCGCTCGCCTTCAATCCATCTATGCTGGAAAAACATATGAATTATTTCATATTTAGGTGAAATGAGGGCATTTTATTGACGGTTATACTTAAATATGGAGTGCAAAAATATTCGGACAATAGTCCTGCAGTTTTAAAGGGGGGAAATACTCTTAAGATTGTGTTTCTAATAGAAAATTTAAAAAAAAATTTCGATGGTACTTTATTCTTTCCAGCATAACCTTCAGGTCTTTAAACCATTAGTATACTATATGTAAAGTAGGTGCAGTTTCTTGGCAACATACTGCCTTTAAAAGCAAATCTCAAACTCTTGCTACACTCACACACACCGCAGCGATAACAATGCTCTTGCAAGTCATAATATTTAACTAGCTAGCTTATCCTGCTATACAGATCAGTTGTTTTAATTACTGTAGTAATAATGTGAAAGGTTTCACTTCGAAACATGACGAGGTATACGTATGTTACGCTGTACAGTTTTGATTTTTCAAACATGCGTGCATGTCGATACGACGTGTCATCTGGTATAAAACTTATCATGAGTTCATGCGAGCGCTCATTCGATTTCAGCTAAAATATGTTTTGGGGTTTTGCTTTGGAGGACAGCGAGCGGTTAGTCGGCTGTATTTGTTAAGTTCCAGAAGAACGAAGAAAGCCAGACACCTCACTTTAGCTGTTTGAGCACTGCTGGTGCCTCATCCATGCGCAGAGGCAAAAAGTCACATGAATTCCGATCTGCCCCTTCTCATTCTGGTCGCGTATCGGATATGTATCCCATCTACGACCACAAATGAAAGTGACTCAGATCAGACCTGAAAAACATTAGATTTGTGCGTTCAGACAGCCTTAAAGAAAAAACAGGCTGGTACTGTGAACATGACCTTAAATACAACATGAGCTAACTTGACGGTATGCAGCAACACTTAAAGGTACAGTACCAAAAAAAATAAAATAAATAAAATAGTTGTACTTTTTAAAAAGTTCTCTCTCTCTCTCTCTGTCGATTGCTCTCTTTCTATTAAGCTCCACATAGTACTCTTGGGTTCCCGGTGTTCTCGACCCCTCCTGCCCTCCAGACCTGCCCTATGCATCACTTCTGGTTGGAGTTCTTGTCAAACTGCTGCTGATCGTCGCCACATAATGTATAGTCTGCTTACATACTGCATACACCACCGGTCAAAAGTCTGGACACACCTTCTACCTCCATGGACTGTCTTGATTTTATTGCTTTCTACAATCCGGAAGTCGTCCAAAATGTGCAATAATCTCCTTTGAACAGTTGATATTGAGATGTTTCTGCTACTTATGATCAGTAAAGCTTCATAACGGCTCTAATCTGACGTGCTGTTTGAGGTTAATTGGTGATTTCTGAGACTCTAAATGAACGTCTCCTCTGCAGCAGAGGTCAGTTTTGGTCTTGTTTTCCCGTGAAGGTCTTCATGACGGACAGTTTCATCATGGAGCTTGATGGGTTTTGCAAACGCACTCGACTGTTCCAGAACAGCTGACCTTCATGTCTTCAAATAACTACTGACTGTTGCTGTTATTGGTATTTAATTACTTAATGCCATATGTGTTATTTCATAGTTTTGAAAGAAAATCTAGGATTGTTCTAGAATGTGGAAAATAAATGCAGACTTGGCTGCAAACTTTTGACTGGTCATGTCAGACTGAGTAATCAGGACGATTCCACTTAATAACCATGACCACGAACTGGCTCATGACTGCCATCGCTCAAAACAGTTTTAGGACCAAACTGCCACGTACCCAAGTCTCCATCAGCAAACAGTCCATAATCTACACAAAGTAGACTTTATTTTAACTGAAACAGATTTCCTGTTAAATAATTGGCACTTTCGACTTCAGAGCACACGGTTACACAAGGGATGTTCTCTTACTATCCGCGATCACCCCAAAGGCGACGCGTTCCCTTGTGAGTTTCTTCCTTATGTCATCTTGTTCATCTTCTCTAGTTCATTAGAGATAAACTGACTGATATTGATAAAATGTTTTTCCCCCCCTTTTATATAAAGCTGTTTTTTTCAACAAGTTTTTAAAAGCTCTAAACAAATAAAACTGAGTTGAACTGAATAAAACACACAAGTGAAAAACTTCTCACTAATAACTCCATGCTGTTCTTGCTTTTGTCGATCTTGTGATCTGACTGGGTGTTTATAAAAAGGGGCTCTGAGGCAGAGGCAATCCTACGATCAGAACTTTAGGGGGTTAGATCCCCTAATGAGAATCTACCATGTATAATATCTTGCTAATAATATTAATCATTATTTTCTTGTTAATAGTATTTAACACACACACACACACACTCCTCCTATTCTCTCTCTTTCTTGATGCTGTCGACCAAAAGTTCACAACCAAATAGAGAATTTATAATTAATAAAAGCTGTACATGCAAATGGTCCATATCGATTCATAACCTTTTTCTAGCTGGATGTTGGGTTGCCGTGGGCAACGCAGGGAGCTAACATTATTTTTGACCTTATTCTTTATAGTTTATAAACTATAGTTTATAATATAACATATAACAATTATAAATAAACTATAGTGCTTTCACCTGAACCTGGTTGTTTTCTCTCAATAAAAAACTTTTATATATCCTGTATAGAACAAAAACAAAAAGAACATCTAAAATATGAGGAGCCCAAAGAAAAAATTGTGATTTGGGGGTAATTGCGGGTAATTGTGGGTAGCCGAGTCTTGAACCACACACTTTTTGCACTGCTGTCACTTTTAATCGTTCAGTATACAGTATCTCAGTTTTTCGCAGATCTGTCTGTCCTCTGATTCTGCATCCTCAATCACCCACATTCTGCACATATTCACACAATTCTGTTTTTATATTTATATTTTCTTTCTTTCTATAGTATATATTATACATTGTATATTACATTTTATATTAATTAAAGTATGGTTTGACAATCTTGTCTACTGTATTAACATCCGTGCTACTGGATGTTTGTAAGTTCCTTTGGGATCAATAAAAGTCTGTCTGTCTGTCTGTCTGTCTGTCTGTCTGTCTGTCTGTCTGTCTGTCTGTCTGTCTCTCTATCTAATGTTCGGGTGTTTGTGAGAAAAACAAAAACTCCCCGTATGGAGTCTTAGAACCTTTCGAAACCTCTATAAGACTTTCTAATTACGCTACAGCCATCGCGTTTGCTAAACTGCCACGTATGCAACTACATAAACAAGAAAAAAAAATATATATATAAAGCACAGCAACGTATTCAAAAGCCTGGCTTTTTCTGCAGCCGCCCTCTAAGCGTGGCATTTTAACAGACAATAGCTTGTGGTTTTTGTGTATTTCCTGTATGACCGCAGCACAGACAGGAGATACACAAAAAAAGAAAGAATGTAAGCACAGGAGGACGCGGTCACATTCTGTTCTGCCTGAGTGAAGTGTGTGGGCCATTTCTCTGCCCCCGGGCTTGTTTCTTTCTCCGAACGAGAGAAATCCTCAGAGACTGTTTCCACTGTGGTTGAAGAAGAGCTTTCCATGTGTGTGTGTGTGTGTGTGTGTGTGTGTGAGAGACTCACAGGCGATGCGGACGTGGGCCTTGCGGCTCTTCGTGGTCCCGGCTGAGCTCCAGGCCACGCACTGGCACCAGAAATCCTCCAGGCCGAAGAGTTCCTCGACCTGCTGCCGCGTGATCTCGATACTCGCCTCCCTCACCACCAGACCTGAGACACACACAGGGACTTTTATTTTATTTTAAAAAATTATATTGATGCATTAAATCCCTCCAAAGAATGTAACAACATTCTAGCTGGAGTAAAAAACAACAACAAAAAAGAGAGAGAGAGAGAGAGAGAGAGAGAGAGAGAGAGAGAGAGAGAGAGAGAGAGAGTGGCCAGACAGGCCTGAGAGACAGAGAGAGAGAAAGATGAACAGAGACAGAGATATTGAGATGGAGGTAAGGGCAAGAGAGAGATGGACGGATAAACAAACGTGAAGTGAAAGATTGGCAAAGAGAGAGAAAGAGAGAGAGAGAGAGAGAGAGAGGGAGAGAGCTATTAATAGAAAATAAAGAACAAAGGAGGATACAAAAGAGAGCTATGGGAAGATAGAAAGAATGAAAAAACACATACAACAACGGGGGGAAACAAATGATGGACAGAGAAAAGGTGGGAGAAAAAAGAAAGACAAGAGACAGAGACAGAGGTTAAGAGAAAGAGCTACAGAGAGAGAAAGAGGAGAGAGAGAGAGCAATATATAAGACAGAAAATGAAAAGAGGGGCAAAAATTTAGAGACTGAGATTGGAAAGAAAGATTTAAAGAGAGAGATACGAAGATGGAGAAAAACAGTAAAGTGAAAAGAGAAATACAGAGGCAGAGTTAAAGGAAGGGAAAAAAGAGTGGTATGGCGGTAGAGAGAATGAACAAATAAAAAAAAAAACACCACAAAGATACAAAGATAGAAAGAAGAAAAAGAGAATAGAGAGATACAAAGATAAAGGGGCAGGAGGAATGGAAGAGATTAAGAGAGAGAGAGAGAGAGAGAGAGGGAACAGAAACAAGACAACAAGGAGAAGGGACAGAAGAGAGATAAACAAAAAGAAATAGAGACTCAAATGTGGCCATGGAGTAAAAAAAAAATAAATGAAAGAGAGTGATGGATAAACCACGAAAAATGAGAAATACTGATCGATGTCGGGCAAAAATGGGAAGTGAAGAGAAAGGAGGACGAGAAGGAGAGAAAACAGAGGTAGAGAGTCAGTACATAATTCAGCAGCCGCACAGAGAGCAGATTAAAAGCTCTGTATAGGATGTTTATGTGGAACCGAAAAACTGCAACGCTTCACTGCAAGTCACTAAATCAACATTTGTCACCGCCACCCGAGTCAGAGAGTTTTCTTTTTTTTTAATTTTTTACAGCAGACAATTTAAAGTGAGAAGCTCGCTCCATTTCCGTCTATTCAACTAAACACTGCATATGTGCACATATGGCCCTTTCAAGAATTTGGACACGGGTACTTTAGCCTCCGCCACCACACGGCCACAATGAGTTAGAAATCAAGCCATGAAGGTGTGGAGGAAGCGAAGGCTTTCAGCTTTAATTCAATCCGTCTTTCTTGAAATTTTGTCTTCAGTAAGTGAAAAGTGTGTTGAACTGGGCTGACGTCAGACGTCAGACAGGACGTTTCCATTTCTTTGTCTCTGGGTCGCTTTTGTTGTACATTTTCACCCGTTATCTATCTGTAAAGCGTGGAAGCTCCGTCCTGTCTGTACTGCAGCGTACTGCATCCTGCTACTTCTATCAGCAGTCACGTCATCAATAAACACCACTCACCCTGTTCCATATACACACACACACACACACACACACACACACGTTTAACAGATGATATGGTACGCTTTGGATCACGAGTCCTTCCTTTCCTTCTCCATACTGTACTTTCTCTTCCCATCATTCTGATACAAACTAATCCTGTACCAGACTTGGGTAAACTTTAGCTTGAATCTTTTTTACTTTGCATTTATGTTCATGGAGACGTCTCTTGATTGTAGATTTCGACAGTGATGCATCAATATCAGAGCATTCTTGACTTAATCACGGCCCCACAGCCAATCTGTGAGCTTACGCATCCGGAAGGAGCGGATAGCGCTGTCCTCCGAGTGTGTTACTCCGCGTATAACGGTGTGCGTGAGCGAGCAGGTCGAAAAGATGCAGTCGGATGAGGTCACGTGGTTCGGAGGAAACACGTGATAGTCTTCGGCCCTCCCGACTGAGTGGTAGTGGTAGCCTTAATGTGGGAG
>JAQMYK010000009.1:5761174-5774330 GCA_030014345.1 Clarias buthupogon
TATATCTGGCATTAGCTTGTAAACATTTTGCCAAGCATTACTTGAACATTCATTAGCTAACAGAATTAGCTGATTTTTTGTTTCAATTTCTACCGGATGATAGAGGATAAAAACGCTAGGACAAGACATTTCCTTATTAAGTATGATGTCTTAATAAGGAAGTAAAAAAAAAAAAAAAAAGGTTAAAAAAAGGATAATGAGCCAAGTTAGTCAGCTAGGTGTCTTTTTAAAAATGATCTGATGTTAGCTTAAGTTACTTGAGCATTCTTCAGCTAGCATCACCTGATATTAGCTTCTGTATCTTTATGTTTCATATAGCGTTACTGGAACAATCATTAGCTAACACATTTAGCCTGCTATGTTTTTCAGACATTACCTGATAGCTTGTGTATACTGTCGAGAGAAACTTGGATACTCATAAGCTATATTAGCTACCCAATTTTCCTAACAAAGATTAGCATTCAATAACACTGTTTGAATATTTATTAGCTGAGTTAGCTAACACGTTTTTGTTGCAAACCTCAGCTAATCAGGTAAGCTTGTTATTTTGGACCTAGTTTGCAATAGTGTGTATAGATTGAATACATTTTTTGTTACAGATTTAGACTACAATAGAATTCATTAAAAAAATAAAATTAATGCCATCTATCAAAATGTTTATATGTGCCAGAGCTTTCATATGTGTGAATGAAAACATTTTTGCACTGTGTCCTTACAGTGTCCTTTCCTCTGCATTACTCAGATAAAGATTTCAAAATTTTATAGCCGCATCCCAGACCTTGACCTAGAAACTGCCTTCAAAAACCCAGCACACTCATTTCTCTCTCTATCCCTTGCTCTACCATTCCTTCCCTATCATTTAACTATATCAGAGATCAGACAGCCGCATGAAAGGATTCTGTGTGCACTTGCAATCACCAGCTTCCACTGCAGCAGAAACATTATTTTGAAATAAACATGCTCTATGAGAAAAAGGAGTGGGAATCAGAAAATTTTCCGACCTGACAACCTTCATTCAGTTTAACATGGGAGTATGCTGGTCTGAGTTACCATTAAAAAAAAACATAGAATGAACCAACGACATGAAACGGATGCACTGGTGTTCTGAACTCTCCATTATTAATGGACATCCATGGAAACCCTCCCCATCCCCCCCCCCCCCCCTTCTCATTATCTCACACTAATAGTCTTTCAACTAGTGATCTCAAATCGATTTTCTTACTTTAACTGAGCAGCAATATGGCAAGACGTCAAGACGTTATGACGTGAATTTGACAACGTTGAGGATGTTGGGACACCAGGGGGTATTAGGTTGTTTAGAAGTTAGAATTGTGAATTATGTCATTTTGAAATGACATCTGAACAATGCTGACTACATGATGCTGGGAAAGCCTTGCATGAATGCCCTCATCACAATAGCACTGTACCCTGACCACTGGACCACTAGGAAACATGTTGTTAATGCCCCTAATTGCAAATACACAAACACCAAGTTATACAGTTGTTACATTAGCTAGCCAATTTATTTTTCAAACATCACCTCCTGTTAGGTTTGTATTGTACAGAACGTATGAAAACCTAATAATGTTATATTTAAATGCTGTGCGTATTATCTAGAGTTAGGTGAATACTCATTATTTACAAAGATAAAAGTTAGCTTTATTTTAACAGCATTTGGCAGACACCCTTATCCAGAGTGACTTACATTTTATGTAAGAACATTTAAGGGTTAAGAGTCGTCAAGGGTCCAACAGAAGCAACTTTGTGGTGGTCGGGTTTGAACTTGGGACTTTTCCGATCAGTAGCCCACCACCCACCTTAACTACTAAGCTAAGCTACTTTTGACCCCCCCCGCATCCAAAGTAGTTAATTTGCTTTAGTAACTTGACCTGAGGGAGGTTCACTCATGCTAGGTTGCTACTCTTTCATGGGGTGCTCTGGAAGGTAATTAGAGACTAGGACGTGTTATTATGAAAGTCATCTTGGACCAGTTTTCTAGAGTCTAGCAACTAATGTATAGTGTTACTTGAAGGTTCAGGGTACAGTATATTTAGCTAGCTAAATTTGTTTTAAGCTTGTTTATGTGTAATCTAGAGCTACTAAAACATTTGTTAGCTTAGCAAGCGAGTCCATTTCCGTGTTTTAAAAACCTTTAAAACTTTAAATTTTTGTCTCTTATAGTTTTGTTTCTTTGCTCTGTTCTTCTGTTGGCCCAGTGGAACCATCTCAAGGTTTCCACAAAGGAAGAAAAGTTTTACTAAAAGCAAGTTGTAAAAAGACTATATAAAAAGTGTTGTGTGTAACTGGGTACTGAGTTAAAAATCAGCAGGAACATAGATTCTTCTTTTTTAGGGTTTGCAAGCCGGCATTCTTCTTTCAACCCATTCTGTCCAGAGAAGGAGAAGAGATGTATAGATAGACAGCGATAAAAAGAGACACATGTTTCCACTGCAGACACTACAACCGATCTTCTACTACTGTCTCCGTACTGTCACTGTACTGTCAGGGAGTCCTGTCACACCCATGATGCTAGGTACTGTATAAGAAAGGAAGGAAGGGGAGCTAACAGATACAAAGCACACAACCTCCATCGAGTAAGGAGGCTTGGCAGTAAAAGGCATGCAGACCCTTTGCACCCCATCTGTATGCCATCATGTGTGTGAGTGTTTTCTTCATGCTAGGTTGCCACTCTTTGATGGGGCGCTCTGGGATGTAATTCGGGAGTGGGGCCTGTTATCACGAAAGCCATCTTGGAACAGTCAGACTGGAACTCAACCACACCTCACCCTCTTAACACTGGGCCTGCCAGCTTGCTTTCTTTCTAAACAAATAAAAAAAAGGCAGAAAAGAATCTGAGCCCTGGGGTGTAAACTGTGGCCAGATAGCCATGGCACAGTGCTAGGTTTTGCCTTCTAGCACTGCGTTTGTTGATTTAAAGCAGTCTTAATTACGCTATTTGATAAAGTGAACAATGAGCTTCATAGCGATGAATGTTTTAAGGTTTTTGTTGGTGTTGCAGTTTGTTTTTTCAAGTTGCTCTTACTGAACTAATCTACACTAGACTACATATTTTTCCCTGCAATGTCCAATTCTGAAATTTTCCATTAATCGGTAAACAGCAGCTTGCAAACGTGTCGGCATTTAAATCTAATTTCATAAGTTTTATGAGAAATTATCACAGTATGCACACCTATTCTCAATATGTTATATCCTCACGTCTAAGAACTGGTGCTTTCTGCAGCTAAATATAGTCATTAATAATGATCTGGCCTTAGATGTGGGTGCTTGCTGTTTACACAATTCTGCATAAGCAGATTATATTAATACATTCATCTTATAAAAGTAAATAAATAAATAAAAGGCAACCGCAGAGTTGCTTTGACACTATGAACACAGGTTTTTCTTTTTTTGTTCTTGCCACCTTCGCCACAGATTCACAGCAACATACCCTCCAGACAGAGTCTTTACTTTCCATTTCTGTATATGTTGTCAAGAGAGAAAAAAAAAGAAGTTTTGTTGCTGAAAAGATACTCAAAAAGCACAATGTTGATCCTTATAACTGATCATCTTCTAAAATTATGGTCAAGCCAAAGATCCAACGATGCAGTATAGTTATAGAGTGGGTGTACCTCAGATCTGCAATTTAGGACCGTTTCTTTTTTTAAAGATAGTCCATGTGAATAAGAATACATAAACCATAACTACAGATCTGGTCTTCTAGAAGGACATTATACTGAATTCTATGGGTATTGTTAAATAAAGGGACTGTGAATGGTGCTGTGAATGATTTATACATAAACAGTTGTACTTGTATAACTTGTGTATATAAATAAATAGCATGGAAACAATATGGAATATGTATTTTTTGCATACACTTGGGTGTAATGATACTCAGTATTCAAATTCATACTATTCGGTATAGGAAGATAACAGACACAAGGTAGAGGAAGCTGAATACAGTCTAGCTTTAACTAGTGCTGGGGATCCAATAATTTCTTTTACTCAAATTTAAATCTATAAAGACTGCCAGTCAAGAGTTTGGACACACCTTCTAATTCCATGGTCTTTTCTGATTTGTATTTCGTTCTACACTGTAAAACAATGCTGAAAACATCTAACATATGCAATAATCTCCTTTACACCGTTGATATTGAGATGTATCTGCTATTTATGCTCTGGAAAGCCTTAATAATGCTTCTAATCTAAGGTGCTGTTTGTTAATTGGTGATTTCTGAGGGTGGTAACTCTAAATGAACTTCTCCTCTACAGCAGAGGTAAGTTTTCTGAGATGGTCCTCATTGGAGCCAGTTGTATCATGGTGCTTGATGGGTTTTGCAAATGAACATGACAATACTGTTCTTGCAAGAACTGTTCCAGAACAGCTGGTCTTCATGTCTTAAAATAACAACTAACTGGTGTTGTTGTAGCTGTTACTAATTCCTAATTCCTGAAATACCTACTGTAACTCCATATGTGTTATTTCATAGTTTCATGTACATGTTATGTACAGTACATCGATGAACACCAGCAAAAACGTTGAACAAAAGCTGTTCAAATATAATTTCAGAGATGTGGAATTGGTACAGGCACAAAAACTAGTATACATCAAATGGCACATTAGCAATTAGCACTTCTATATAAGTACAGGGAGGGAAAGGAATGAGAGGTTAAATTGGATTGCTAATGTCAGGGTAGAGAGTGTGTGATAAATACAGATAAACATTTTCGCTTTTGCATACCATCATGCTCCGTTAATTTATGCCACAAACAAATTGAATTGAAAATGTATTAAAGTTTTATTAAAAACTACCAAAAGAAGTTTATATTCCCCAATCTGAACCATCGAAACACCAAATCCGGGCAATGTTACCAAAGGTGTACCTCAGGTCTGTAATTAGGGACCTAACTTAAAAAAATAATAATAATTGAGAGAAATGCTATAAAATTGTGACCAACGACTTCGTCTAAAAGGGTTATATGAAAACAGAATAGCTTCTGCAGGAATGATTCATACTTAAAAAAAAAGCTGCCACTAAACAGCATCTGAAGCGATTAGCATCACTTTCAAAGTGCACACGCAGGCTTTAAACCATGACCAATGTTTGCTTTCTTTGTGTCAGTGAAACTAGTACTACCATAACCAGTGCCAAAATGGCGACACAGCACAGACAGGGCCTTTTGTGCCCCTGAAAAGAAAAAAAAAATTACAGGGAAGGATGGTGTGATAATTTTTGGAGCTATGGGTTTGATGAAGCTGCTGATAACCACCCAGAGTAAGGGTATGATCACACTGATAGCGCCACCATGCAGATCAAGGCCCACAAAGCCCCACGCTACACCTCTAAGATGAAACGATGCACTTGGTGGGTGGGTGGTGGGGGGGGAGGGGGGGGGGATCAGTGGTGCTGTCTGGGCTTTGTAGTTCACTGAGTTTCTGAAATCTTCAAAGCCCAAATACTCGTCTTTAAAATACACACACACACACACACACACAGGCACACAAACACTCTTCTAACATGAGGTCAGACAGAGTAAACCGTCGAAGTCAGGGCCTCTTAGTTCAGGTTCAGCGGAGAACCTCAGAAACAAAACCTCACTGTCATCGGGCTTAATTACTTTTTCACTTGAAGGGAGACTTCCCTCGAGCAGCGTCCACCTATCTCAGAGGGTTTAAATCCATCGATGGATTTTCTCAGAGTGGAAAAAAAAATAATAGCCAACAGCTGCAATAAAATATCAGCAATTCATCTAATACGCATTTTTCTGATGTTGTGCCTTTACATCTGAAGCACATCACAGAGAGCAGGATAGAACACCAAAAGCTGTAAGATAACTGCCTTTTTTTTTCTTTTTTTGGCCATGGCTTTCGATAGCACCCTTGGGAGTGCTTTCCGGGAGGTTAGCGTGGACGAAGGACGGGAATTAAGTGTTTGATTTAAACTCTGAAAGAAAATCGTGTCGAAACGCTTTAGGAATACCAGATGGAGATCTCACGCGGTCGGAAATAAAAGCGAGGAATAAAACGCTTCGGTTGCGCCATTATAGGAAATTAACACCCATAACAGGGTGGTGTGACGGAGTGGAGTTAGTTAGTCTTACTGTGCCATGTTGCAATCGCAGTTCTGACACTGGAATCGGAAACCTACTTTTCTTTTTCTGTTACATGAAAACAAATCTTTGCCTTCTGACCAATCAGAATCACAGGACAGTGCGTGTCACCGCGTAGGCGTACTATGGCTTACTTTCTCGTATAGCGCACGTACAGTACGTATACCTGTATAACTCCATGCTGCGCTCCTCACACCCACAGTTGCAGACCTGTTTCTTTTTTTTGCTCCCCGATGCCTTAGACAGCTGTGACAGCAGCTGGAGGATGCTCCTCCCTGACACTCCCTACATTGTAAAAGATAAGCTCCATTCTATCACCAGATTTATCGTTCCCAAGAAGGCAGTGTATCAAGCGAGCTGCTGTTTTCCCCTGCCATCTGAGGACAGTCGAGCGTGAATGCGGATGGGCGCGAGCATAAATCGTGCCTGTCCCAGAGAGAGAGAGAGAGAGAGAGAGAGAGAGAGAGGGTGAGAATAAAAGAAAGAGAGAGAGAGAGAGAGAGAGAGAGAGAAAAAGAAGTGATAAAGGATGAACTTACGATTCACGGGACATAACGTATACAGCCGAGATGAAAGATGATGCGTTTTGAAGCGCGCGCGTGACCTCGGCCTAGCGACATGACCCGTTTCATAAATAAACATATGCTCGCCTTCAACCCGGAGCCCGGGGGCTGGCTGAAGGGCGAAGTAATCCAGTTAAAATCTTAATCTCCTCTTTGCTGGCTTCCGAGCGCTAACACGGACATTTATTATGGGATGCCTTGCAGTAGTAACAGGGAGGAGACCCACTCATGCGAATGTTTAACGACTATCATTAGCATCTGGCTGACCCCCTCTTCTACACGCTTCTGTTTCTACTGTGCAAAAAGCAGCCCAACTACGCGTGTATTCACGCGCACACACACACACACACACACACACACACACACACGTGTCCACCCAGTCACCACTCCCTTTATCAGGCAGAAAGTTAAGACTCAGAAGGCAGCATCATTAACCGAGGGATGGGTCCGATCAATCCCTTGGCGAAACATTCCATTACACTGGCCGGCCTAACGGGGCCTCGGATTCTCGCGCAGAGTTAAATAAAACAAAATGAATTATTCAAACAGGGTTCAGTGTCGAAGTGGTAATGGTGGAGGTGCACTGCGAAATTCCACTACACACACACACACACACACACACACACACACCTCATACTGTAGGTAAGTATGAACAAGATTAATGGGCAAAAGTTGATTTAGTCCTCCTTGCAAATGTTGAAGCAGTGGTATTCAGGGAAAAATACAATGGGTGAGTCAAAAATTATCCGCACTCTGGGCATAGAATTCATTTTAATTAACTTTTAGAAAAAGGCCAGCATTTTTTAATATATATATATATATATATATATATATATATATATATATATATATAATCTCCTTGCTTTTCAATACACTACCATACATTTGTCAATGATGGACAAGGTTTTGTATTTCACATTCGAGCCACGCATGCACCGCTGCCGTCACATCTTCATCAGAAGTGGATCTTCGTCCTCGTAGGGCTGCTTTCAGGGGACCAAACAGGTGAAGGAGAACAGGACTATAGGGAGGATGATTTAACACCTGAAAACCAAGTTTGACATTATGGGCTGAAATGTGCTGACGTGCATCGTCATGTAAGATCACAACGTTCTTGAACAGCAGTCCTGTTGATTGTTGAACATTTTTCCTGATAATATCCCAATAATGGCCTTTGAGAATCCCAGAAAATCCAAGAAAAACATAATTTCCCAGCTGATCATTGACTTTTGAACTTTTTCTCGGTCAGCGTTCTATACTCTCGTTTACTCTCAGGCTCGTAGTGATGAATCCGTGTCTCGTCACCAGTATTTTCCCTTCATTCCAAGTTTTATTTGCAAATATCCAAACGCTTCTGTTTACGCTCATCTGTGAGTTGTTTCGGCTCCAGGTTCTTCCTCAGACTACAAAAAAAAAAGTAATCACTGCGTGCTGCTTTTCTTTCGTACAAATCACAAGCATCCATTTTTGGTCGCACCTGCACAGCAGTGACTGGGGAGACAGGAGCCTTGAGCGGAAAGCTCTGACAAGACCAACAGACGTTTTTAATATATACTGGACTGCGGATAATTTTTGACTCACCCTCATACAGTATATACTGTACATAAACCCCAGAGGTAAGAATAGGAAACCTGTTAATTTGGGGAGAAAATCGTGTGGTTAAAGCCAGAGGTAAGAACCAGTGTGTGTGTGGGCAGTAGAGTGTGTGTGTGGTCGTCTGGAGAGAGCTAAGCCACGTGATTAGCGTGCCTGGTGGATGACCTCAGAGATGGAGAGCTTGCTCCGCAGAGATGAGTTAAAAAACAAACAACAACAAAAACAAAAAAAACAGGATGGCCATGACGTTTATTCTGATTTCAACTTGTCAGAACCCAGTTTGAACCGGATCACGCAGAAAGACGTGTGACACATTTCCCCTGAGGATGTTAAGAGCTCGACCTTCGCCTGGAAATGTGCATAACCCGAGTTCTTAGGGAGCTTCTGCTGATAGGTGGCGACCTTACAGGGAGGAAAGCCATCACAGAGCTGGCGTCTCTCCAGAGGCGGAGTGAGGGGAAAACTCGGGATTGGAGCTCCATCTTCACTTAGGATCAAAGGATTAAAAAAAAAAAAAAAAAAGCCTGACGCTTCGTCTTTAAAAAGGCTGTGACTTACATGGCCTAGAACGGAGCAATAGAGTGATAGAGAGAGACAGACAGACAGAGGGAGAGAGAGAGAGATGAGGTACCTGGCAGAAAGCGCACCAGCAGTAGAGGTCTAAACTGAGAAAAGGGCATTCCAAGGACATCCCCGTCCATGGTTCGTGTGCTCATTTCTGACCCAGTGTGTGACCTGCTGGGACCATATGCTCGAAAAATACACACTGGGTCTCCGTGCAGAGAAACATTACCGTACGCATCACATTCCTTCAGTATCTGCGATCTCCATTCGGAGAGAGAGAGAGAGAGAGAGAGAGATGTAAAAGGACACACATTCCTGCATTATTACCACTGGGAGGAATTCGCATCGCTCGCTGTGGAAAATCCGTTCCTGGGGTGTCATGGAAACAAAACGCGTACTGTGATGAGGAAAGTAGCTCAAAGTTGTCATGATATCAAAATAAACCTCGGCGCAACTCTTGTACAATCACAGCTGCATTGTTGCACGGAATTGCAAAGCTGGGCATTCTTCTTTGAAGCCTTGCAAAAGGATGTTTTTTTTTTTTTTTTCTCCACGCGTCTCACTTTGTGGCAGACACGCGCAGAGATTCGGCTATAAAAGGCATCCGGGGAAGCTTATGAACAACAGAGGGAAAGGAAACATATGAAAATCTGTTGCTTTCTACTTTATCTCTCTTCACTGCTGCTCGGTTTCTCCGGATGAAAAGCTATTTTGTTGCTTGATTGGAGAATGATGCTGCTACTTAGAGCGTGGCACCATCAGCCGAAGGGGGGAAAAAAACAAGGGAGAGGGATGTGACTCCCTGGGGCGCAGTCTCTGTGATGGGTGGGCTGTCAAATGCCCCATTGTCCAAATTACCCAGCGAGCAGCGTGTCACCGCCTGGGACTAATTTACGGCCGCGCGTACGCAGGCGTAGCAGGACACGCAGAGATCCGCTCGAAGTCGGAGCGATCACGCGAGCCTCTCTGACTCCTGTCTGTCTGCCGCTCGAGAGTTCGGCTTCATGATGTACTGCTGAGCAGCGCACTTCCCCGAGCCGGTGCATCACCATCAACTACACGATCGATGAAACTCTATACACACAGAACGATACAGACTTCTGGCCCTGCCGCGCCTCATGGCTGTCGTCGCTATTTATATATTATTGTTTAGTCTCATTTAGTCTTAGTTTAGTCTACTGCTGTTTCTTAATATAAACTCATTTTCAAAATTTGGTCTGTGCACTTAATTTGACCTCCTTAAAACCCCAAATTTTTGGGCGACCTTAAAAAAATAACTTTTATTGTTTAGATTTTAAATTTTTTTTTTAAAGCAGGTCAGTTTTTAAACAGCGTCAATCTTTTTCTCTTTTAACAGATAACAGATAAAAGAGTTAATCTGAATATTTAAAAAATAAACGATAATAGCCAGAGCATGTGAGCACCTTGATCTCTCCGGGTCGTGGGTGGTTGTCGGTAAACGCCGGTAAAACATGAACATCATTAGCGTCGCCTTCGCTGACAAACAAAGCCGACAGCTCCACCCAGAAGCTTTTTAAAATGCAGCTGAGAAGACGAGCCGCGAGGTCACGGCCTGACTGATGTGTGGATTTAATGATGGTGCCAGCCACAGCTTCGCAGCCTGCCCTCCTCCCGCAACCCCCCCACCCGTACTGCCCCCGTGCCGTCTCATCACCTGTCAGACATGTCACGCCGGCGCTGCAGCGTGGGGAGGGCGGCGAGAGAGGGAGAGACGTCTCGCTCCTACAGCGAGCCGAGCCGAGCGACTCGAAGGAGCCGTCTAGTGCCCTGTGACCTCACACTGTGCCCACTGAGCCGCCAGCTGCTAATTGGCGAGAGTGGTACTCCTGTACGACTCCACCTCTGCTAGCGGCCCGGTCGGCTGGACGAGGCGAGCTGGCGCTCATTACTGCACCTCAAGGATGAAAAAAAAAAAAAAAAAAAAACAGGCCACATGGAGACACACGTGATCAAATAGATAATTAATGCAGTGGCTGCTTTTAATGTTTTTCTGAGAGAACTGACACGAACACACAAAAGGTTACTGTTCAAAAGGCCAGTTTAAATGAAGGCAGTTTTACAACAAAAATATTACAATTCTGTTAAATATTTTAGCCCTTTGAAGCTTTTTTTTCAATTATAGGTGTTTTTTTTCCTTCCATAGGGTATTTTTTCATTTAAAAATATAACCCAGGTTCAGAATATAATGCAACCTGGTGCTTCTTATATATACTTGTTCATACTTTAAATGTACATGTCTACTACTTATACTACTATTTGTACTTTTTCGCAATACAAACACTTAAAGAAATAAACTTTATCCAACAAATATCACCTAGCTAGTAACACAACGTGAACTTTTGCACAAAAAACTGGATAAACACCCTAATTCTCCTGTGACACTCTTGCTCGAGTAACAAACAACAGCACTTCTGAATTCTCAACTCTGATTGGTCGGAAAGTCTTGATCGTACTACTTAGTACTGTAGTTTTAGCTTCTGGCTTTAGATCAAATTTCAAATCAGTATTAATATGCATGTTATAATATATTACGGTTAGTAACAGCTTGTTCAAAGGGACATTTATGGAGGACACTTCGTATAATCAAAGTCTCTAAGGAGAAGGAGTCTCCGGTTTCAGTGCACAAGAAAGTTCACAGAAAAAAAACAGAACTATAATCATCAACTTTAAGAAAGAAAACTGAAAGGCCGTTGATGGAAGAAGTGTTTATAGCTGCTATAATATGTCACAATGCAGTATTAACCCTTTAACGTACTCACTATGAAATTTTTTAATGTGTTTTTTCTTTTCTTATGGACAATTATATATATATATATTTTTTTATTTTTATTTTTTATTTTTATTAATTACTCATTAAACAGACCCCTGTTTTGGCCTCTTCCAAACGGTTGAGATGTCACTTCATGGTGAATATGTCAATATATTTATGAATACAACAAAAGAAAGAAAAAAAAGAAAGAAAGACCATAGGCTGGTCTTTATTAAGGTTATTGCACCCAACCTTTGGAATTCTCCAACACACTCTCTCCGTTCTGTTAATAACATCTCGGTATTTAAATCTTCACTCAAAACTCACTTGTTTTCCGAATGTTACACCTCCGATTCGTTAAACTGAACCCCTTTGTCTTAATCCACCTGTCCTCTGCAGGTCTGTCTATTAGGTCTTGTTTTTTTTTTGTTTTTTTGTCTGTTTGTTGACTTAATTGTTTCTCTATTTCAGTACTTCAATGTCTGTTTCTATTATCTCCTTTTGTTTACATTTATTGTAAAGTGTCCTTGAGCTCTGGAAAGGCGCTATATAAATAAAAATTATTATTATTATTATTATTACTTGTTACTTGTATTGGTAAAACAGCACGAATTTCTTTGGGCATTAGATTAACTTTATTTCTCATGGTATGAGACACGTTTTTAACCTACTGTTGCATATCTCAACCAAATGGTAGAGATGGCTCAATTAGGTTAGTTTTTAACATGTATGATTATGGTGCCTCAAAATTTTGCAACACCAAAAGTCGAGCAGAATTTTAAAGCATTAAATGAACTAGAGATGGATAAAATGTCATAGATATGAAAACAATAATGACACAAGACAACAACAATGGCGTTTTGGAAAATAAACTGTTGTACTATAAATAAATAACGCACTTCAGGGTAGTAAGAGGAACTAATCCACGTCACACCAGTCTGTCACTGAATCATGCAGTAGTGTATTCCTGCATTCCATGCAAGCAGAACATTTGTAATTTTCCATGAATATTAAAATATTATATAATGTTTTTTCCACATCGTCTGTCTCTATAAAAAAAAAAAAAAAACATTACAGCATATCTTGTAGCATATCTTGTGGTATTGATATTTGCATTTGGATCTGTAATGATCACTGGCATTACCATTTTTATCGAGACGAGGAAACAAAACGATGCTGTCACTGGAGATGTGAGCTCCATCCGCCACCTTTCACACCACATTCAAGTGAAATATTACTGTTTATGATTTATGCATTTCCCAAAGAGCTTAACCAACCAACCAAGTGCAGAACCAACAGCCTAATTAAACTATTTATATTCCGCGTCTGATTGCAGAGTGACTCGGCACTGGTCTGCCCACCGGCATCAGAGCGGTTTTTGGGGTTTAGTATTCCACGCGGCGATGAGAGAGAGCAAAAGTTTAAAGCGTATTTGCAAATCAAACGAAGGCTAAATATTGGAGGCAATTAGCGATGACCAATTCACACGCGGCATCAAAAGGCCACTGCGAGGAGATGAAAGTCAGCAAAACATGCCTGCTCATCAGGGACGGAA
>JAQMYK010000009.1:5782798-5806250 GCA_030014345.1 Clarias buthupogon
ATGTCTAGAGCTTTTCATCGTTTTTAAAATCAAATAAATCGCGATTCGATATGATATCGTTTATCGGCCCAGCCCTACGAGGACATACTGCTAATAAAACACCAAAACAACTTCCTGCTAGACCATGCCTAGAAATTCCTCTTCAAATCCAATGTGTGGGGTTAATCGCCCCCCCCCCCCCCCCAATCCCTGTAGATATTAATTATGACTCATTTGACTTCGCTAATCAGAAAATCAAATCTCTACACATTTATCCAAATATTTGACTTATCCGTCAATCTGGCTTGACGTCTTTCATGTCATCCTATTTCCTCTTTCAAAGGAGATGTTTAAAGGCCTATCTGACGAAGCAGGTTCTTTTCTAGTTTCCTCAGAGAAAGAAAAAAAAGAGAACGAGGAACAGAAAAACACATGAAAGAGACGGATACCGAATTAGAGAGTCGGTCCCATGAGGATGGAATACACGGTTCAGTTGTGGAAATAAAAAATAAAAAAAATACTCTTGACATTTGTTTCAAATCAAAAAGCATTTTATTTATTTTTATTTTTTTTTACATCAATCACAGATTTGTAAAGACTTAAAAATCGATGACAAATTGATCATGGAAAAAATTTTGGTTAATTGACACAAGGCATCCACCCGAGTTTGCCATGTTGCCATGGAAATGGGTTAAAGTCTGAACCGAGCCCTGTAAGGATTTTGGTGTCTCACACTTTTTTTTCCTTTGATGTCACTAAGTCACACTCACTACTCTCCTTCTCTATCTCTCTTTCACACATTACTCGCACCTTCAAAGATGAAAACCTGGAAGTTTTGGTCTGGAGAATCCCACCCAAATGTCCCAGTTTCATAACTTGATCTGTATGCCACGAATCAAGCAAAGATAAGTCAAGGTGTCAAGGTCCTGAAGCAAAAACTTTAATGATGCTATAAGTTCCAATCCTCGATGTCCTCAAGCACCTCCTGCAGTACGCTGATGTTGAGAGGTTCCTCTTCGCCATGCGTACATCGTCGCCGCCCTGCAGCATATTTATGTGGCTCGGTGAAGAAGAGATCTCGCCACTCGGTGTTTGAATCATCGAGGAACCTGGGAATGGATAACTATCGCATATATACGCCCGCGCTTCCTCCGATAAAGCCTGCGTGCTGGGAGATACCCGGTGTGATGGCATCTGTCTAAAATAGTGCTGACTTCATGGGCATGAGTCGAGCCTGAAACAGCCCTCGTTTGGTGCCGATCTCGGGGAAAAATGCACATGTGCGCAAACGCGCACACGTTGTGATAGACAGACGGTGACGGTGGGGCATTGGGACTTCAATTATTGCGGAGTGGGGCTATTCTGATAGGCAAGCCTGAGTTGCAGCGGGAGACACGCGAGCAGGCAGCGGCAGGCGGCCAAGACAGCTGTGATTAATGCACTATCTGCTCCAGCGAACAGCTCAAGCAGCGAATGCGCTAAACATTATCATAACTTTCGAGCTCTAATCGCAAAAAGAATACCGGCCAGACAGAGACTGGGGGGGGGGGTAGATTTATGCCCTGAGCCCCTTCCACTATTCATCCAGGCCCTTCGGTGTCTCCGGACATTAGCTGGTCTTTAAAAAAATAAAATAATCTATGGTGTGTGAATGTGACATTGAAATAAACGCAATGTTATTGTACACATTAAAATAGTGAGCTGAATATCTGAATATTTAGATCATGTCCTTGAATATAATCTAATATTTTAAAGTCAAGGGATCCCTGCTTTAGAGTTGAAAAAGGTTGGAATGCGAGGATTGAAAAACATTTGGTACCACATGGACTGCCTGTTTCAAAATCGCACAAACACTACATACGAGCGTGAAATCATATTTCCTCCCAGCAACAAAGAGAATATACATTCGGCGAGGAACTATATTTCATCCGAACAGCCATCGCACAAGATTACAGTCGCAGTTATATTGTAATTTTGCTGATCGATAGGCTTTGCTCCCCTCAGTCCTCCCACACACAGCCACTATCTCACCGCCGTGGTATTAAAGGCAATAGAACAAGCCGCCGAAGACAGCCCACACCTCGTGACAGGGTCCTTCAGGATCTATAACTGTTTATACTGCGTGTGACCCACTGTACTATGATTATCATCACCACGCTGAGCCATTTGTGGCTTGATATAATTCAGTACAGCAGCTGGAGCCAAGAAGGGCTGTAGCAACGGATGGGCTCACGTCGACACCCGAGCAAAAGCCTACTCCTGTACATGATGATGGACACTCCGGTGGTATCGGAGTTCCAAAAGGCCACGCAGTAAAAATGCAATTTTGCCCGAACGCGTCTCCTGGTGGCCTTTGAGATTTCCAGGCTGCCGAAGACCACACATCTAATCAAGTGGGGGGAGAAAGGCTGCAGCGCCCTGGGATGTCCTTACTAACCATTCTCCTCTGCCAGGCAGGTCTCGCACATTATCAGCCCTGTGCCATGAGACAGAAACGTAGAGTGTCCATAAAAAAAAATAAAAAGGAAGAAGGGGGGAGGAAAGGGCTCGGCTTCAGGGAATTATATTCACATGAAGTTCGTCTGCAAAGCGAGCCCATTTTCTATCCGGGTGTGTTAGAGAGTCCTTCAAAGTGACCTGATGTTACCTCTCGTCTGTGTTCTTTGAGGTGAGAATGCGACATCTCGGCCGGACACTGTGGTGCCACTTGATAACCCGATGCCCAGGTGCCATCCGGCAGCCTAAAATCACAAATGGAGCTTAAGTGACGGTTTCCATTAAAACCTCCATCCTGCCTGGCAGGAAAATTGTCCTTCAGAGGACACATGCCCCTCCTGTTCTTACACTCTTAGTGCCTCTTGAGGGAACAAACCAGGAACACACATAGAGAAATAGTGCACAGGACTTTCGTAAGTGCTTTATGTTTTTTTGGGGTTTGTTTTCTTACAAAAAAAGTTGTAAGAAAAATTATCTTTAAGCTGGCTAGGAAGTTATTAATGACCAGAATTGTGGGGTTTTGTTGCCAAATTCTCTTCAAAATACACATAGATTTCTCCCAAATGTTGAGAAAGGTGGTTATCATCCCTTTGCATGAGTCATAGCTGCTCGCATGGTGAGTGCCGGGTTTTAAACTTCAGCTTTTACATTTACACCATTCTGAAGACATCCTTACATTCTTCCTCAATCTACAGCTGAGAAGATGAAGGGCCTTGCTCAAAAGCCCAACAGGGGCAACTTGGTAATGCTGGGGTTTAAACCTGGAACCTTCCACATCATAGTCCAATGCTTGAACCACTAAGCTACCCCTGACCCAATGTTTTGTTATCACTGTCCTGTTTCTACTTAATCATGTCTTTTTTTATTGCAATTCTGTGTTCGTCTGTTCTCATTTCATTTTTTTATATACATTTTTTACTATACTGGTTTCGAACCCATGTGAATGCCTTTCCCAGGCAACCGCACATATTTGCCCTTCTGCTTAGTAATGTACTGCAAATTCAGCATGATTCAAAACAGGGACACAGGATCTGGTGCCATATGGTGTCTGCCCACCAAAGACGCCCCAAAGGGGTTGCTTCAATAGGATGTCCAGTGTACACATACAGAGGCTGTGCATGACAAAACTGGTTCGCTCATAACCACAAAAGCCACATCAGAACTGCAAAAGGAAATATGGGCTTCCTTCCCAGCATGCCTCTCTGAATCCAAAACAGCGTCTGGATGTGTACGGCCAGGCCGCGCAGTTTAAGTGCCATTTCCATTCTCGGGCGGGCACGCATGAGGAAGTACCTCAAGTAACAATTTGTTTGCCTTCCAATTTCAGAAAATGATACGCTGACGGCACGATAATTACATCGCTGATTTTGTTCATTCGCGGCGTTTCGCAGCACATTCTTCACTTCAAACGGTTCATCAGACATCGTCTGTTCGCCTGCCATGTGAGCCGGAGCAGCAGTAAATGGAGAAACAGACAACAAATTGTCCACTTTGAGGTCCACGCTCTGCTTAATTAAGGGGCTGCTATTTGATTTCCGCATTCATAAAGTAGGCACAAGAGGACCCCCCAAAAAAAAGAAAGACTTGAATTCTAATATAATACGCATAAAATTTATTATCGTTAAAGAAAAGCCCGTGTGCAGAACAGAGTCAAGAGGCAGGCTTTACAAATGCCAGCTGAGATTTCAGAATCCCTGATAAAGCATAGTTTTATTTTTTTTACCTTTCTTCTCCACGAGTCAAGAGAAGAACAGCTGCTTAGGTCATTTGGTATCTGGATAGGATGAGGGCGAAGGTTAAACTCATTATAGTTCGGGTGGTGTGGCGACGCCCTCGGCATTCTCTTTCTCTTTGGTTCATTCTCGCCTGCGCATTCATGCTCGCACACACCCCCACCCCCTCCCCGTTCCTTGCTCTATTTTTGATGAGCGACGAGACTCTGAGAGTCAGCGCTGCCACTTTAATATTTCATAGACCCATGCAATAACACCGACAACATCTCACCCCACCGGCCACCCACGCCCCCTCCCCGCTGTGCCCACCAGCTCCGCGGGCACTCTACTCTCACCGCGGCAGCATGGAGACCAGGTGTAATTTGCAAATGCTAATTGAACCCTGCCATGGGTCAGCGAGCTTTTTTCCCCCCTGCTCCTGGAGCTGCAATCCGCATCGGCCTGTCTGTCGTGCGCCGCTTCCCACAAATTCTCGCTTCCAGCCAACATCCTCTCATCAGCATACAGGACATTCATCTCTTTCCGCACTCGAGCGCATCTCCGCAGATGAGCGCTTTTGTTTTCAGTCATCCGTTTAAAAAGTCTAGTGGTCGTAATTCTGCTATCAAGGCGACAGGATATCGGAGATACTTTATAATACACCCAAGGGCTCCTCCTGACAGAAACGGAAGGATTTAAGGTTGTAAAAAAAAAAAAAAAAAAAAACGTTCCTTTATTTCATATCAGCTCTTGGATAAAATCTTTTTTAAACCTTAATATCATCATTCCTAAGCAGAGAATTTCTTGCCCTGGAAAGGTCACCGAGCAAAGCAGTTGAGTGGGAGGATTTTCTGCTGCTTCTGCTGCCACTGAATCAGAAACCTTTCTTAATCACTTTTAATATCACATTTCTCTTATTTTCTGCCTCGCCCCATATTGGTTGAATATAATAATAATATCAAATCTCTAAACGGAGACCAGCTGTGTGAGTGGACGTCTCGCCACTTAAGATGTTTTGAAAGTCTTTTTTGTAATTTATTATTAATAAAAATTCAGACTGGGGTTGGTAGGTGGTGTAGTGGTTAGCACTGTCGCCTTGCACCTCCAGGGTCCGGGTTCGATTCCCATCTCTGTGTGCATGGAGTTTGCATGTTCTCCCCGTGCTTGGTGGGTTTCCTCCGGGTACTCCGGTTTCCTCCCACAGTCCAAAGACAGTCCTGTAGCTTAGGTTTATCGATGTTCTCAAATCGCCTGTAGTGTGTGTGTGTGCCCTGCGATTGATTGGCACCCTGTCCAGGGTGTACCCCGCCTCATGCCCTGGGTCTGCTGGGATAGGCTCCAGGCCCCCCGAGACCCTGAATACAGGACAAAGCGGTAATGATGATGATGATGAGTGAGTGAGTAATTCAGACTGGAATGCTCTGCAATTATGCTTTTATACATGATCTATTGTGTTTTTTAAAAAAAAGTGTGCAACTATGAGCTTTAAACGGAGTACTCTCTGCTCCATGAAGGTGACCCTGAGGCACTGAGCAGCTGGTGGGAGGATTTCATGCTGCTTCAGACTTTAAAACAAGGAAAATTCAATGAAGGATTACAGATCGTAGTAAATAACGGAGCGTGTGAAGGCATCTACAATCCTGACTCAAACTCGGGGAGGGATAGAAACTCGACACTCGGTGACAACCTCCTCATACTGAAGTTCCCTTTCAGGATTTGATTTTATTGTACACAGTTGCAGCAGAGTCAAGTAATGATTTAGAATTCCAATATAGAGCTGTAGGACTCAAGTCTCCAGAATGTCTCCAGATCTTTTTTGTATTGACTTGGGCTTATTGGATTTATTGGCATTTGCACTTAGATGTCATCCTACCTTGGATATTAGCCTAGGTCTGGGAAGAGAGCTTGTTAAAATAATGTTCTTGTTATCTTTTCCTTCTTATAGGATATATAACCTCATCATTGGTGCAATATACTGTATGAATTATGCAAATTAGCTGACGTAGAAGCTTGACTTTGATTCAGTGGTCTTGATGGTCATTGACCCCGAAGGCTGGTTCTTTTTGATCGGTAAGAACGCAAGTGTTTTGTTTTGTTATTTAGACTTGAAGTTATTTTTGCTCTAAAACTAGGTCCATACTGCCTTCTGCTGTATCAGGGGATGAAACCATGTAAGCATACCCGACGATGAAGAACAATAATAATGGAGCCGATAGGGTTAAGGGCCTTGCTCAAGGGCTCAATAGCGACAGCTTGGCGGTGCTGGGGTTTGACCCCCCCAACCTGGAGGTCAGTAACCCAGACCCTTAACCGTTTGCGCCACCACTGCATGTGGTACATTTCACACTAGACGCTGACACCATGGTGGTAAAGAATAGGGGAAAGTCACATGCTGTTTGGAAGCCAACACGCAATTGGCTTAACAACCAATTTGTGAGTTCTGTGTGCAAAGAAACGCAAGGAAAAGTGTAATATTTGTCAGGGTCTTATTATTGCCTTTATATAGAGTGATTTTTGTGTAAAAATGGTCCTGACTGGATCTTGGTTAGTCCGATGATGGTGTTAACTAAAATCCAACCCTGTAAAATCCTGTCACCTTTGATGTCTACCACTGTATATACAGTTAAAAGCTTTATCCAATTATGTATATTATGAATCATATATGAATTATTTATAATTATATTTATGTAATTAAACAGCATAGGGACTACAAAGTTGGGGGTTCGAATCTTGGCTGCATGGAGTTCTCCGCATGCTTGGTCGGTTTCCTTTGCGTACTCCGGTTCCCTGACGCTGACTGGCATTTCCAAATTGCCAGGAGTGATTGATTGGGTCTGATGCCAATGAATGAACTAAGTGTCGTTAATGCATATAATGTTTTCGATGAAGCCGTTGTGCATTTGAGAATGTCAGTGTTCCAGGACAACACCAATAATGAAATGAACCAAGTAAGTTTATTCTCCTCCTAAGAAAAAAACTTAAACCATATTAATGCCATTAGCACAGCCATTACTAACTCCATCCTGGCAGTCAGCTACTACAAGCTCTTCTCTCTTTTCTTTAGCTTAATTCATCAGCAGGTTTTATGCATATGATTTCTGACAGGCAATTCAATAAGGCTCTTATCAAGTAATGCGCCAAATGGTCATTACGCTGAAAATGCAAGGACAAAAAAAAATAAAAATCAATAAAATGAAGAAGTGCTTCCTGGCTGATGGTGGATGTCAAAGCTAATGCAGGTAATACAGTCACACATGCATCAATCTGTCGCCTCGGACGGAACGTCTCGAGATTGGATAACACCGGGACTGGAAATCTCCTGGATTTATTTCTTTTTTTCCCCTCACATGTACGTTGTACTTCTCATGGTTTTATCTCGACTTGGCAAGAACGCAGCACAAACGTTGTGATCTGAAGCTGAATCAATTGTCAGAAGAGCAGTCAAGCTTTGATTTTCTGTTGGCTGTGAAAAGTGAAGGGAACGATTGTTGCAGTCGACGCAAGACATTAAAGCGTGATGCCGTTTGATGATCATACGGTCCTGAAATAAAAGTACTTGAATTGGGTGGGAAAGATTTGTTTATAAAATCGAATATAGTGGGGTATGATTGGTTGCGCCGGGCTGGTGAATGGTTCCCTCACCTTTACGGTTTCGCAAAACAGTCCGTCGATCGCATGTGAGCGTGTTAACTGGTGTAGCTAAAGATGAAGAAAGAAATTAATTGTATCTCTAGAATATACTTACACTATTCCTTCAAAAAGTAAAATCTCCCTTTATTTCTGTATATAATCCCCTGCTACACTAATGCACTCATCACAGTATTTCACTGCTTGGTGCTTGGATACCATCAAGGTAGAAAGTTTTCTCTGAAACACCGGCCTTTCAGGAACTCCTTAAACGGTGCAACCATGTGGAAATGGCTCGGAGCGCCGTCAGGACAGTACTGGAACTCCCAGCCTAGTTCCTGTAATATGAAAGACAGATGCAAGTTGAGGATAAGTTATCCGTAGATTTTTTTTTTAGGGATCAAGGCGTTCCACTTGCTGAATGTTCACAGGATTGACTGCAGTGGGCTCGGGGCCAGCTCAGCTGGGATCGTCATTCACAAACTTACGGCCTTCTTTACAGCACTTGCACCATTCAAATGTTTTCCTGGGACTAAGAGTCTCATCACCGTACGGTGCTTCTGTAAACGCCAACTGGGTTTACAGCTTCATTTATGAGAAATTTTATCACCAGTCCTGGTTTGACTCGAACAGGTCCTGCATACATACTATTTCATGAAAGCAGATTCGTTGCTAGTAAACTGTGAACTGGTTTAAGTGACGAATCAAAATTGTGGTAAATTATTATACAGTATGTTTTCTGAGAATTAGAAACTCTCTGTATGTTCTATTATACAGTACATAATGGTTAATTCCCAGTTTCCCCATATGAAGAGTCTTTCCCAGACCACTACCCGTATTCAAAGTGCTGGACTCGACTGATCAGCTCCGTTGCAAACCTGCTTGCATGCATCATGTTCCCAGTTAACCAAAATGTTACGTAATAATTTCATTCTCATTTTTCCTGAATGCATCCCATGCGGCTGTATGTGTTGGTTTTTTGTGTTGTTGTTTTTTTTTTTTTAATGAATAAATAAAATAAATCCCTGATTCCATAAATCTGTTCGCTATTGTGTGATGTATGTGAAAACGAGTCTCGCGCTGCGCACAAAGAATCTCCGTCGCTACAATCCATGCAAATAAGCAATTAAATGCCTTAATGAGCACAACTGCCGGCGTGTTTCTAATCAAAGTGTGTTATTCCTTTTGTCTTGAAACTCCAGCTTAAGAACGCTCGCTTTTTTGACCGCGCTTGAATGCAAATTAATGAGCCCGCAGCACGGCTGTTGAGCAAGCCGGGCCTTTGGGTTAGAAAAACAAGTTTAGCGTTGGCTTCTGGAAAATAAACTTCACGTTTTTATGTTTCAAACGCGACAGCGTGGTCGGATGAGGTCATAAATCCAGACTATTAATGCTGTAAGTGACAGGTTGAGGTAAGCTACGGGTCAGTGGCAAATTCAAAACACACGGGTGTTTACGCTTGTACATCAGTCCCCGTTTCCCCCCCCAACACACACACACACACACACACACTTCTCCTGCAGTTCAGGACACATGTTCCAGTATCCCGTTCCCTGTAGAGGAAACATGGGCTGCAGGAACTGGCTTGAATTATGCTCAAACGTATTTGATTCCATTTGCATGATTTATAGGTTTTAATTTAACAGCCGGCTAACGTGGAACACATGTCCACTTTGTCTAATAACGCTAGGGACCGGGTGCTCTTCTGTGCATCCTGATGACATAAACATTAACGCATCTTTGATAGATTATATCGCGCTGATATACGAGACTTATTTGCATTGCAGATGTATCCTGAGCATATTCATATTCACGCTATGTGTTGCAACGACTAGCATTTCAGATGCTTGAATCTTCCCAAAGTTCACAATTCCAACCACAACTTCTAACTTGTACGATTATGTTTTAAAGGAGGGGAAAAAAATGCTCGGTCAATAACCTACACCTTAAAGCCTTAAGAATGTTTAAGTTCTGAGTGCGAGTTTGCGAGTTAGCGCGCGTCACTGGGTTGTGACAGCTTTTCATTGTTCGCGCTCGCCCCAAGCTGCGCCGCTTATCGATTCGTCAGTCTGTATTCTGTACATACAGGCAGTCGAAATGCAGCAGCGCCTCATTATTATTATTAACGTTCCAGGGGGTCACCCTTTCACAAGGATCAACGGCAAGTTGGTTAGGAATCATCGTCCCTGTTTCACTCTTAGTTCTCAAAGTGAGGACCAAAAAAAAAAAAAAGTTTTAATGCAAATTTTTGTATTTCATGTTATATTATTGTAAAACATTTAAATTCTTTGATGTTATTAAACATTTTTAAGTGGTCCCTGTCTTCTTAGGGAACATAATGGAAAGCCATTATGGACTTCATTTGTTCCTCAGGTAGTTAATTTCTCCTGTTAAGCCGAGTTCAGGAGTGAACTTTTTACAACGTTGCCCTACTCCGAACCCCGTTTATGGGTCTGAGTAGATAACGGCATTTTGCTACAACAGTTTTTGCTTTATTGCTTTTGGTTGACAATGTGAAAAACAGCCCCACAGATGTTTTTTTCCCCCCTCAACTGCCCACAGGCCAAGGAGCATGCAAGCATCAATAAGGGTTTAAGCAGAACTGTTGGGATTTAAAAGGGTCGGTAAGTGCCTCCATTAGCCTAGATGACTGCTCAGCCTGCAGGGGTGAGTTGGGGGTGGTGGTGGTGGC
Organism: Clarias buthupogon; assembly: GCA_030014345.1. Lineage (NCBI taxonomy): Eukaryota > Metazoa > Chordata > Actinopteri > Siluriformes > Clariidae > Clarias > Clarias buthupogon. The sequence continues at coordinate 5,793,305 of JAQMYK010000009.1, forward strand.
AGGTCGGAGGTGTGGAGTGGGATCATTTAGAGGAGGCGGTGATGTTAAAGGGTACGTGCTAAAACAAACAAACAAAATAGAAGGGGAACCCAGAGACACCGCCGCATTTTGCAGTCAAGTAACTCGCGTCCGATCCTTAGGAAACGTTCCTGCGACCTCGACCGATCCCTTTTGGCAGCTCATCAATTTGTTGACAAGCAGCACACGATTTAAGATCATTCTGTTTCAGTTCAACTCCACGCTGTGCATGTTGCCCCGACTAATGAAAGCCATGTGACCACCCAGGTTAGGTTTGCACGCGCAGGGGGCGAGAGTCCAGCCCGGAGCGACTGCCGTTGACGTGCCTGACAGCTGCAACTCAATCAGAGCTCGGCGGCCTGCTCTTCTCGTTAGCACCTCCCACATCTAACGCAGCACTTAGGCTAATTCCAAGCCCTATGGACGCAAACCTTTACACCCACCACCACCACCACCACCTTGGCTGGATACTACAGTACCATGTGCCTCCTGGTGCAGCTGCCTTTGAACTGACACATGCTGACAAGCAAAAGCCTCGGAGCGAAGCACTACGTAAGGTGTAGACGCGACTGTTTCCAGACTGCCCTCGGAGGGCCTGCGAGGGTCTCGGCAGCTATTACGGCTAGATGCGAAATGAGCTTCTTTTTTTTTTTTATATGAGCTCGAGCTATTAATCTACAACTGCAAAGGGGTGATGATGGGGCTTTAGACCGAGTGGGCGATTTTTGGCTGCTAATTAACAGCCCCGGGTTTGGCTTCTAGCTTTTGCTGTGCGCTTTCCCAACAGCGCCTTTGAGTGGTTTCGCCAATTAATAAGGAACGTCTCAGATCATTGGTTTAATAAATGTGTTAATTCCAAATGGCAGAAACAGCGACATCACTGGAGATAAATTTGCCCTGACTTAATTTTTTCAGTCGCTCTGACGTTTAACTGTAAAGAGAGACTCGAAATTCATTAGAAGGCTTAATCTCGGTCTCAGGAAAGAAAGTGCATATAAAGAAAGTGATTACAAGTGTGAGTGTGACAAGCCGGAGAGAGGAAAGAAAAGAAAGAAGAAAAAAAAAGAAAGTGCTGCATGACTTGGAATATATGTGTGCAGAGAGCTGAAAAGACTTTTCCTATTACAGATCTAGCCCTTCGGAAGTGCATTCGCTAATGAACCTGAACACTTCTATTATTAACTTACGGCAGCAAATCCTCAAGGCAAATATTCTGCTGGCCTGTGAAGGAAAACATCTTTGTGAGATAATGGTCTTTTCTCTAATTACAATATGTGTGATCGCTTGCGCCTGGTGCTATCCTCAGAACCACTTCCCTTTGAAGAGCGAAAGGTCCTTCCCTCGGCCTCTCTCACGCTCAGCTTCAATCTTCCGCCTGTCACGTCTCTATTAGGCTTCAATAGCAGGACTCGAACACGTACGCCTCGCAGAGTGCTCATTTGACTCTGAGACTCGGCGTTCTCCTGGTATCTAGTAGCTATAATTGAGCCGTAATTTACCTGGAATGGACTGAGAATGAGTTAGCCGAGTTAGTTGGACCAAGTATCTAATCACTTACAGGAGCTGACTAGGTATCGTGTTGTGACTGCGAAAGCAGGGTTTGTCGTTGGAGAAGGATAAAGGTTAAGATGCAGAGCATGCTGCAAAAAAAAAAGAAAATGTAAAAAAAAAAACCCGTGGGAACAAAGGAGCTGGGACGGCCTTTACTGATGCAGCGTCAACAATAACGGTAATGTAATTTCCCCCAGCAAAGAACACAGTCCACTTTCATGAGATCATTTTTCATGCGCTTCCTCCTTCCACCATCCCCTCTCCTCCCACTTTATTCTCTCCCTGTTGTAGGTAGTACTAATGAGAAAATTATAAGGACGCGTGCAGGAAATGTGTGATGTTCTGGGGCGCCGTTTTGTAGTTGCCGTGTGTTTGTCGGTTTTCTACATGTCCAACATGTCATTCGGGTGTCAATCAACATCCGCTTCATTTCTACCTTTAAGTACTTCCATCTCGACCCGTTCCCGTACGAACATCTCCATCATCATCATCCTCTTGCACCCTAATCATAATCCACTCGCAAATATTCAAATACGAGCACATTCTATCGGTTTCACGGTGGACATTTCCTTCAGGTAAAACAATGCAGAAGATCAGAATTGGGCGAGCACATATGGAGCCTTTCCCCCCCCCATTTTCATTCTGTTCGAGTAAAGGCCTTAGGGTATACACTCACCTTTTCCTGGCTGAATTTTGCTGTGTTAGCCCTCCCTCATTCGCTTCCCCAGACCCTCTCAGAGTGATAAACATTGAAATTTGGCTCCTGTTTACTATGGATGAAAGGTCAGCTTGTCAGAAGTCTGGAACTGCTCACAAAGCTCCCAGTTTTTGACAGGCCCTGACCCCTAAGCACCATATAATCTAGCTCTGGGTCTTCAAAGCACTCCATCTCAAAGGAGAAAAGATGAGGTAGAAGCAAAGAGAGAGAGAGAGAGAGAGAGAGAGAGAGAGAGAGAGAGGAGAAGACAGAGTTATGCGTTCTCTATCTATCAGTAATGGTGACACAGCTGTTTGGCCCCCTCGCTGTCCTCCTGCCCCCTTCCTGGTAATGGCTTTTTGAAGGGGGGGAAGAAGGGGGAGCACTGAAAGCTTTTTTTTTTTTTTTTCCGAACCCTTGTCAAGTTTGTTTAAACAAGTTAATTAGTACAAGTCCTCGGGTCTGTAGCCCGTCACCTGCCTTTCCTCTGACGTTCACTTATTTTGGTCGGAGACAAAAGTAAACCATGACGAGAGGAGCAGGAAAGAGACCCACAATAGGGATTAGTCAAGCAGAGGAAAGTAGTGGCTTGAATACATTCAGACCTGAATTGCAAGCAGGCTTTGGTAGAGAATGTATCTGCTTCCGCAATGTACAGTAACGACAGGAAACTGTTTGAATTTGAAAACAGCATTAGATTCGGATGATCTGAAAAACGCCGGGAATATAAAATATGCCCCAGAAACAGAGTCCTGTCGAACTGTGCTATTGATTCAGCACCCACAGACATTGCAAGATCAAAGCATAGATGTAAGCCCTCAGGCAAGAAGAAGAAGCATTACCGGAGAAGTTATAAATATGCATTTGTCAGTCAAGACCTTCTATTTGGATGTACGGTGCCAAGGTTCACCAGGATTAATCCAGAACAAGCTGTCCTCTCCACAACCATGGATATTAGACAAATAGCGGCAAGGTCAAAAGAAATAACACCGATGAAAACATACGGTCGAAAAAATCCAACACTTCAAATTAAATAGACACTTGTAAAGTAGGGTAAAGTAAGAGTAAAGTACTGTTTGATGTCCGGAGTTTACAATAATAAAACATCACAGATAAATGGGAAAAAAAATCTTCACACATGTGCATAGTATCCTGACAACCTACACCAAAACTTTTACACCCTCTTCGCCATGAAAAGTGTTAAAACTCCGACACGTTAACTCGCCTGGCTGCTGCCAACATGCTAATCCGCTAACTATGTTTATCCACCGGCCCGAGCCGCTGTAAACAGATGGATGTAATTCCAGTGTGGCTTTCGACACACGAACCACATAAAAAGATAGCTGGGAAAGAGAAGTCGATGAAAAGGCACTGAGGCGGTGTTATAATAATTTGAGAACACTTCAACGTTCACAGCTTCGCAACGTATTAAATCGCTCATTATCATGCACGCGGTATGGCTCCAACAAAATCGATAAATCACCAACAGCAGTGCTGTCTCCTCGCTAAGAGAGCTCATCATTGATCATAAACGAAGAGAAATGGATCACTGGCTAGTCCTTCTAATGCGAAAGCACTGTGAAAGCGATATTTTTTGGTGTACTACATGAAACTAGGTAAAGAAATCAATTAAAGAAGAAATGCAAAGCTTTTTGCTTGGTTACCCGACAGCATTGTAAAGTCATTATACCGCTTCAGTGAGAGAGTTTAAAGCAGTGGGCTCGAGTGATTGCATCATGCAGCATCATGATTGAATAGAAAGATTTATGAATGAATGTTTGTTTAACTTTTATCGAACAATGCATCAAATACATTTACAGTGATTAAAGACTACTGCCAAACAACAAATCATAATTCCTTCCTGATAAGCAGCCAATGCTTTTCAGGCCCTTACACTTTGCAGGTCACAGAGGCATTTTGGCTGCAAACTATGATTCATTGATAACAGATGATTTTTCGCCATAAACTGGGGTTGAAAGCAAAGCAAAACAAAAAACTGACCCTAGACTGGTTACAGCAACTTTCTGGCAGGAAAAAAGAACTGGATGGTACACAGTGGCAATTTGGATTGAAACAATGGCCCGATTGGTTATAGTGGTGTTTTGACTGCAAACTAATCCTCGATTGGACGCAGTGCCGTTCTGTGGGCTGGGTTTCTTAAAGAGGCATTTTATAAGGCAACTATGGCCTTATGTGGCATTTTAGCTAGATACCATCTACCAACTGTTTAAAAATGACATATTGACTAGAAACTATGACCTCACTGGTTACAGTGGAATGTGAACTAGAAATTATTCCTCGTTTAAATATGATGCCATTCTGGCTGTCAAGCAGGGCTGAATTGTTTAAAGTGCCATTTCAGTTTGAAACCATAGCACAATTGGTTAAACGACCTTTGGGGCTGGGAACTATCAACTGACTAGGTAAAGTGACATTTTGACTAGCATTAAGGGCCAGTTGGTTACAATGGTTTTCTGCCTGTAGGCCAGGGGACTACTAGTTACAGTAGCATTTGGCTGGAACCTGTGACTCAAATTATTACAGTGGTATCATTATGGCCAGGAGCTGATTTCCAATACATTACAGTGAGAACTGAGGGCAATCTGTGGACCGATAGGTTGTAGCGTCACTCCTGTTAAAATCTGTGGCCCCATAGATTACACGCCACTTAGACTGAAATCTGTGGCCCGATAGCTTACAGTATAATTTAGGTTGAAATCTGTGGCCCAATCGGTTCCCGTGGCATTGAGAGTAAAATATGTCACCTGATAGATTACAGTACAATTTAGGATGAAATCTGTGACCCAAGCAGTTACTCTGACATTTAGGGTTTAAATCTATGGTCCTATAGACTGCAGTGGAGGCTTAAATCTGTGGCCCTATAGATTACGCTGCCATTTAGACTGAAATCTATGGGCCGATATGTTAACGCGCCATCTCGGCTTAAATCGTTGGCCTGATGGTTTATGGTGACATTTTAGGTGAAAACTGTGGCATTGGGGCCAACATCAGAATGTTTCCAAGAATTTATCTAGATGAGTAACTGAATGGTTAATTGAGTACAGAATGCTAAATAATTATGGTTCATTCTCAAAACCATGGACCATCCTTCGCCAAGAAAATGATGAATGTCCTTTAAAAGTAAAGACTGTTTCCAATACATTTTTACAAAGATGTGCTCTCATCTCTCCATGACCTCATAAAAACCAATGGCTCGGGCACAACATCCCGCAGTAAACATATTTCATTTAAAAACCAAAGCCAAAACAGCCCCTTTGACCAAAAACCTACGTCACGGTGATGACCCTCGGGTGCTTGTGTGCCCTATGAAGATGGTCCCGTGTGAGGTAGGTTTTCCATTACCGCTTTATCAACTGCCTGCAATTTTTCAACCTTTTCTTTATGCGCAATAGGCAACAATCTTGCTCTTCTCAGTGGGGACCAAGCAGTGCGGAAATGAGAAGACTGCGTGCACGAGAACGATAGCGCGAGAAGGGGACAGGGGAGAGGCAGGGAGCCAGATGAGATGTCTCCATAAGTGAGGCGAGATGAAAGTCGAGCGGTAGAAGGAAGAGCTGAGGGAGGTGGAGTGCAGCGGGGTGTCCTCCCCCCTCCCTTACGCGTCCAGTCATTTGCAGATCACGGAAATTGCTACTGGCTCTAATTAGTTATTTACACGGCCCATACGGCAGGCTCGCGGAGCCAGGCAGGCTTCTGATGGCTTCAGCGTTTTTTTTTGCCAAACGGAGAGAGCGTTCCGTTTCTTGATTTCCGTCCTCACGCTGGTTCTCAGGCTAATTTCCAATTCCCTATTGATAATCAGCTCTCAATATTGGATCAACAGCGCCTCTCCTGCACTCCCTGCTGCTTCTTTATTTGGCGCTCGGTTCGGTTCATACATTACGTGACGGTAATGACCAGGATTTCCATATTATGCTAATAGCTGTACGAGTCCTTGTCCCATTTTATTAAATAAAGCTGTTAGGAAATTAATGTGATCACAGAGATGTTACGTTGGCTTTTTAATGAAGCATGGCAGGAAATTGGGTCATATTACTCATGATAGTTTTTTTTTTTTTTTCCTTTCGCCTTCTCCTCCTGATATCGTTGTGATGATTTCCTTCGCCGCTCGCAATTCACGCAGGCACAGGCCTCATCAGAGCGCTGTCGCTCAAACGGGCTGACAAATCGCAACAGCACACATCCTGTTTCCAACCTACACGCGACAAGCACGCTGAAAAACACTTCTTCAGGGATGGAGTGGGAGAGAGTAAGGGGAAAAGAAAAAAAAAAAAAAAAAGGCTGAAGGTATATAAAATAAAAAGTTAAAGCACTGTTAAAGAAGGAAAACTTCACCCTGAAAATATTGAGATATTTGCAAAGTTGTAAATCTGGTGCTTGTTTGTGAGGTAGTGCTTTATTTTTGTTTAGAAAGTTCATGGTTCCCATTCTGACGTGATCGTGCGACGATGTTATTGCTAGCACAGTTAAAACCGATAACAGTCTGATTTTCCATTAACATTAAACATGACATTGATGAGAAATTCAATCCGGTGCTAATTCAACTTAAGCCAAGCACCGGCTGAAAGAAATGCCTGGAGCTAGCGAAGTGGAATGTAAAGAAATTCGACCAGGATGCGGATTAGCGAGTCTCAGAGTGAGCCGGTCCACCTGTACTTTCATGACTTCTGTCATCTGGCTGGCAGCTGCCATCTTGCTCTGCCCTCTCTGCCTAATAGCTCTCCTCTTTTTTTCGAGAGTGCTCGAGAGACGAACACTTAACCCCCGCCGGTGTTTAGAGCTCAGGAGGGGTTAACGCGCTCAGCGCAAACAATGTCATCCCAGCCAGCATGCAAGGGGGGAAATGAATGATTAATGAATCTTAAATAAGAGCCGGGTCTTAAAACCATTTCTACCCCTCCTTGTTATACTATCCTACTCTTCTTGCCTATCCTGTCAGCGCGGTCCGGAATCTATCCTCAAGAATCACGCTGTCTTTTTGTCAAGCTTGCCGTTTTTCTCGAACGAAAATGAGGGGCGGTAGGAGATACCAATCTCTCCAGTCAGTGTGCAATTACTGGCGAAGGATTGCAAACCCAGCCCACGTCCGGCCACAGAAAACAGTGCACTTAGCCTTTCTGGGAAGCATAAATCCTAAATACCTATTACGAAGACTAAGCCACACTGTCTATGAATAGTGGTGTAGGAGAAGAGATGATTTGACATCGTGGCCACCTACACTTAAGCCCAAAGTGGAAAACTAGATTGCGTTTTCCAAAAACGGAACCCGGCTACTTGTCACCCCGAAACGCCTTCATTAGCTTGACCGACGGCTGGATGTGACGCCCGTGGGAGACAAAGACATACAGACAGACGCGCATAGATTTTGCAGCACGTATATATATACGTATGAAATATTAATGCTCGATATTAGCCGTCTGTTTGTCACTTCCATTACGGCTGAGCCATCAGAAGGTGATAATGGAACTGGGATGTGCTAGACGTGTTTATGTGTGTATGTGTGTGTGTGTGTGTGTGTGTGTGTGTGTGGGGGGAGTCTCAGTGGACCCACCACTACTCATGATTTTATATAGCTCTTTGACAGAAGGATCAGTCTGGTTGGTGATGTCATTGGCTGATGATAAGTGGACTCACTGACGGATCATCTCTCAGGGTGTTGGTCGTCATCTTGTCTTATTTCGTCTCTGCTTTCAGTAACGTTTTTTTTTTTTTTTAACTGTTTCCCAAAACCCTCACCCTATATCAATATTAATCGAACACCAAACCAAACGACAGAATTAAATTTAGCAGAACGTTTTCGGTTCTCTCCTGAGCTCGGGTTACTGTTTGAGGTTTCCATGGTCCATATTACTTTCCTAGGATCTTTCCCAAAGTTCCCTCAGAAGAAAAAAAATGGCTAAACTTTACATATCCTTAGCTCGCATTTCGAAGCTTCCAGTTACTGTAGCTGGTTAGGATTTTTTTTGTGCATCAACAAGGTCTCTTTTTATTCCCGGGCTGAAGGAGGTGTCGAAGTTGTTGTTATTTATACGGTTGACATAATCCACCCAGTGCTGTACCGCTCTCTCTGTCTATCTCGGTCTATATCTTAACTTTTCACCTTAGGCACAACTGATTTGTACCTTTCCCAGGAAACATTCACTCTCCAAAACAGCAGGTGGCGCTATGCACCAACATGGTTGGTAAACCCAAGAGAAGAAGAGAATGATGAAGTTATCCTTCAAAATGAACGCTCTCGTGTGTCTTCCTACGTCATCAGCTATGGCTGAGATTGGCGCGCACACGCTTCCCGATCATGGAGACGTCGGAAGAGACAGACGGCACTGATGATGTCGCATCGAGACTGCGATCTACCTCCATGGTCAGCTAGGTCAGAACTCGCGCACAGTTCCCGAGTCTGGTCTGGAACCATTGTGTTCTCACTCATCAAAACGAACCAAAACTTTGGGGTCAAGTGTTCTCGGAAACGATCACAGGTCTCCGTAAACATGTGAAATATTTACCTTCCTCACATGCATGTCGCGTCCTCTCTCTCCCTCACACTCCAACACCCTCCCAATTATTCATTATTCAGATTCCACCCCCTTACCCCAACTGCATCCCCGTTGCCATTTCTCCGCGGATCAAAATTCCACGCCGCTTCCAAGAGCCTCTGGCACACGCGCAGGTATTTAAGGGGAATTTTTGGGAAGTGGAGCGCACTCGGAGGGGCTGCTGGGGAATTTCAAATAAACACACCTTTATCCTTTAATCTCCTTTAAGCTAGATTCAGTTTCAAAAGCGCATGCCTGTAACTGCAGACGACCCGCGAAGTATAATTATGAATCAGGATTTGTGTGTGTGTGTGTGTGTGTGTGGGTTTCAGTTTGAGTGATGTGACTGATTGCATTATGACGGATATTTATGTGTAGTACATGCAGCATGTGTGCATGAGCGTCGGGATCTTTGTAGCTTTTCTTTGAGACGCGGTACGAAGCAAAAAGGAAAAGGTTTTCTAAAAAGGAAATGCATGTGATTCAGAACACGCGTTTTGGCTTTTGATGGAGGATTTAGAGAGGGAGTACAAGTTCAACTACGAGTTCAGTGAAAGTTTACATCAGTGCCCCGAGTGGCGCAGCGGTAAAGTGCTCGCTCTATCATCCGGAGACCGCGAGTTCGAATCATGAGTGATGCTGTACTGTAGCGTCTCACAGCAGGGGGCCTAGAGAGAGCTGATTGGCCGAGCCGTCTCAGAGGGGAGGGATACTTCAGCTACTTGAGCTTCACATCAGTCACGGCTCTACAGCCAATCATGGACGTTTGTGAGCTCACGCACGCGGAAGGAACGGATAGCGCTCTTCTCCGAGTGGCTTCGCCAGTGGACAAGCGCGCAGTTCGAAAAGATGCGGTTAGCGGCATCATGTGGCTCGGACATAACGCGTAATAGTCTTTGCCCTCGCTCGCCGTCTGGTAGTTGTAGCCTTGATGTTAGAGTGGGAGAGACTGGATACGACTAAACTAGGGAGAAAATCTGGGCGTAAAAAAAAAAAAAAAAAAACATTTACAAAGACGTTGACCAGCAACCAAGACTAGACGAGTGTCTGCATGGAGACAAGCGCTAACTTTTCGGTGTTTTGCGGTTATAAATAAGACAATTGGAAGTGATTAGCTGTTGCTTGGTAACGCAAAGCAGTTTTAACTCTATTTCACAAAAACTGCAGCAGAAATTATAAGGTTTAGATTTTTTTTTTTCAAAATCTCGCTGACCTCAAGCCAAACAAGTTTTTTTAAATAGCCTAAGCTAACGTGTTTTCTCAGTAATTTGCTGAGTCCGCCCTGACTTGCGAATGTATGTGTGTGTGTGTGTGTGTGTGAGGTAACTGAGCAGAAATATTTTCCCTAAATTTCCCCCTCACAATAAAGCCTGATCATAAAACCCTCAGCACAAGCAAGTCATTTTGTGTGCAAGTGTGTGTGTGTGTGTGTGTGTGTGAGTGTGTGTGTGTGCTTGTGTACAGTCATGATCCCTGCTCACTAGTCCCATGCGATTCATGCCCTCATTCGCCTCATCTGTGTTTTAAGAGCATTAATATTGCACCAGGCATAGACGCGGGGTTAAACGGCCTCTGAACTCTGAAAATGTGAGACGTCAGCCTGAATATTAAAAACACGCTGACTGAATCTCTCTCTCTCTCTCTCTCTCCGTCTCTCTCTCTCTCTCTCGTCCACCTCCATCATTTTGGAGTTGCATTTCGTTACCTCTATCTGAAGCCTAACCTCATCAGCAAACGTCTTTCACCTCTGCGGTAATTATGTTGAAACAGCTGTCAGCGGTGCAAAGTTCTTCCAGGCGAAAGCGGCTACGGCGGTACCGAGGAAATGATGCTCGGTAATTGCGAACGGATTATTGATAAACCGCCAAAACCCGCTGCCTCCTCAATTATATTTTCCTTTCCCTCCCGAGCTCTTTTGCATTATACATTTCTGTTTTTTTTTTTTTTCTCATATTCTCAGCCCACATGATGAGGAACTGTAATCAGATTACTTAAAGCAACAACCACGGAATGTCACCGTGTTTGTGCATGTGCGTGTGCGTGTGTATGTGTGTGTGCGTGTTGTTTTTTTCCCCCTCTCGCCGAATGCAAATTCGTACAAATTGTGTTTCCCGGCTAAACAGGACGCGCGAAAATGCCTATTTATTTCGAGCTCGTGCGAGTCAAACAGTACTTATGCGAGCGCTGAACTTCATCATAATGTAACTCCACAACCTGCAGCGCATGCAAATGCAACCGGTGATGTGCTGAAATGAGCCTAGAAATTGAAAATTCTACAAAAGAGAGAGTGTTAAAAAACAAGAGAGAGAGAGAGAGTGTGAGTGCATGGACGGCGCTGATGTGAAGCACGTTACCGTCCACGCTGCATTTGAAATCAGATCCATCACCAGTTATTACATTCGTGACAAAGACGTTTCGTCAAGTGCACGAGGAGAAGAAGCAGAAGGTGCGGGGTGGATTTGGAGACTGACAAAGGCGGAGAGTGCGCCGGGAGGTTATGCAAACGGAACAAAACGCTGAAAAATTAAAAGGCACGGGCTCGCAAGCGCGCCGCTCCGTGTGGAAAATGGCGAAGGCGGTCGGGGAGGAACTAAGATAGAGGGTGAGGGACACACTTTTGCACTACCGTCACCCTGTAGCTCTTTTCACATGGATAATACAGAAACACAACCTTCCCTCAATCCCTTCTTTCTTTACACCCGTCTCTGACTTTTACACACTCTCACACACACACAAACCTTCAAGTGCAGCCCCTCCCTCGCTCATGCACATGCACAAACTGACATGTTTTGTTAAATATCTGACTTGACGAAAAGCCGAGACGAGTCGGTCGACTGTAATCCATTTACGGCGAGTTAGCACCCGGCGGAGTGGGAGGAGAACCAGTCGGCACAGGAGATTTGTTTTACCCGAGAGGGGGAACGTCAGAACAAAGCCTTTCAAAACCCACCTGAACGCCAGAGAAGAGTCGAGTCTGTGCCGTGAAGCTCGAGAGTGAAACTCGGCGGTGGTAGTCAGACAGAAAAAAGTAACTAGTCAGAAATAATATTCACTCAGCAGTGCAACAAGCGAAAACAGCGTATTATTATTATTATGGTCCCTCAACTGGGACGCGAAATCATGAACTTATGATTAAATCCCTGGCTTTCATTCATCTCATTAAAATCCCTCTACTGTACTACTACTATCATTATTATCATCATCATTATAGATGGAGAAAAAATGGATTCAGTTATAAATGTATCGTCAAATCAAAAATGATGTTAAATGATTTATTACTTTGATTCATCATCAAAAATGCTTGTTCGATCCAATCAGCCTTTTCCTCCAGACTCTCGAAACCCACTCGTCACACACTCTTACACCGGACTCAAAACAGCCATGAGCACTAAACAGTCTTGAAACTCTTTGGATGTGGATTTGGATTTGATAATAATAATAATAATAATAATAATAATGCATTTTATTTATATTGGCGCCTTTCTGGTCACACAAGGTCGCCTTCCAGATTTCTGAGACGGTAAATGTTGACGCTTGTTTATAATCCTACAGGTGGCGCTTTAAACTATTCCACACCGGCATACCATGTGGTAGGAGTGAATTATTCAATTATTAATTTTGGTTAGAAATAATAATTAGGGCAGAGGACAGAGATAAGTGCTGCTCAAAAAATTTTAAATGCAGCTTTTTGTGTAACTTAATCAATGAAATGTTAAACTCTTCTATTTGAAGTTGGTTTGTATTGTTTAAATGCTGCGCTTGGTTTTTACGGGAGAAAACTAATGTTATAAGGAACGGGCTGCATAAAACTTTGAAGAAGAAAAAAAAAGACCAGTAATCATTTTAAATTTAAATAATTTTAATGTCTCAAAATTGTAACAAAATCGGAAAAATAAATTGGGACATTTATAAAACCGTGATACTTACAGAATCGTGATATTAATTGAATTGGTTCGTAGGTATCGTGAATATATCGTATCAGGTGGTGACTAGTGATTCCAATCTATAATTATTATTATTGTTATATTATTATTAAAGTGCCCCTATTGTGCGTTTTCAAATATGATCTTTCATGCAGTGTGTCATGTAGCTGTATGTGAACATAAACTATCTGCACTATCTGTGA
>JAQMYK010000009.1:5808416-5830493 GCA_030014345.1 Clarias buthupogon
GGGAAGGGGAGTGCTTTGTGCCTTCTTTGTCGTAGGGGTCAACCTTATACGAGGTCACATTAGGGAAAAATATGGCCAATACAAAAAAAGGGAAAAGGACAAAAAAACAGGACTATTATTCTTTATTTGGCGTCCGGTGAAAGTATTAATTTAAAAAAGTTCCAAAAAATATAAAAAAGCCTCAGGCAGATCATAGACCCTATTAGTGACTCAGCTAGCACAATTTCTGAATTAAACAATACAGGTTTTGAAGTCTATACCCAAACTCCTTGACACCGAAACAGAAACATTCACATTCTTGGATATTTTTTTTATTTCTTGTTTACTGTAAATGTGGTTAGAAAGCTTCCCGCTCACGCGCACCTGCACTGAGACATTGTGTTAATGCCATGGTACTACTTCGCGCCGTTAAGACAGACATAAGGGACTCTTGTTTCACGTTGGCGCTCAATAGCTTTAGCAGATACATGACAACGGCATGCTGGAGCTGACAGGAAGCCATGCATCTTTCAACAGAAGCTCGGTAATGTAGTTTACTGAATCCATTGTGCTCCGAGCTCCCACGTGGAACTGGCTTCGCTGAAACGTTATTATTCATACTGTACTTCCATCAACATTCTTATGGGGGAAAAGTGCTGTTTTTTAATATATAGACAGATATATTTTCCTTTATTTTCCTGTAGTGTTGAGGACTTTAAATGCGTCCCACTCAAAATGGAAATATGCGGAAGTCCACAAAGCATTTGGATATTTTAAATGAAAAAATAAATTATAATAAATAAGCCAGCTGGTGGTGATACTGGCCAAAAATAAACAGATTTATGTATTTAATGTAAAGGAAATAAGAGGCAGAATGAATTGATTACGGCAGACGATTTTGTCATTGTCCACCCTGTTTTAATTAAGCAGACAATTAGACTAAAGCCAGAGGGAGGAGTTCTCTTTTATGTGTGTGTATATATGCGTGCGTGCGTGTGTATGTGTGTGTGTGTGTTCACTGGTCTTTGAGGTTTGTTTATTGGTAATGAAGCGCCACACGGGTAATTCTCTACACTAATAATTTGGCATAACGAACCCCCCCACCCACTCACCCCCCACCTGCATTTAATCTGCCCCCGCCCTTGTCCCCTGGAGCAGAACCGGAGAACCCTCCTTATTCAGCAGCTGCCTCAATGCCGGTCTCACAGCGTAAGCCCGAAGCGCCGTCATCTTGGAACTTGGCATTCAGCAACGTGGGTGAACTCTCCGAATAAACACACAATAGGCGTCCAGGGAGTGTTTACAGAAATAGCATTTAAAATGCTTGTATGGAAAAAAAAAAAAAGTAAACAACTAATAAACAGTCCCAAATCACAATTCCTGTCATCGTTTTTACCCCTGGGGTCTTTCTAGGCCTGGGCCTGCTCGTCCTCCAGCAGCTGGGTGGCAGGGTGTGGAAAGCGGGGACTGTAGGACTGGAGGCGACTTGCAATTACAATGCAGTCGGGATTGTGAGCAGCAGCGGGGGGAACAACCGAACTGATTTTCACATGCCAACTGTTGGCTGTTGGTTAATACCTCGACTGAAGAGTCAGCCTACTCCTGCCCCTCCTCCTTCCCAGCTGTCCCTTCTCCTGCTGAGGGAATGAAAGCCTGTATATGCCGGGGGGCTGGACGCTGCTCCGCACCACCGTGAGGGGTGTTCTGACATTCAGCCCAGGCCTAGGGCAAGTCATCCGTCTTTTGGATAACTGTTAACACTCCCTCTCCCTCTCTTTTTTTTGCAGCGCTCCTCATTCTTTATCTCCTCCTGTGTGGCTGGGGCCCAGGTCTGGAACGCACCTCCCAACTGTGCAACTTGAAAGCATTCTTATCGCTGCCCTCTAATCAGGGTTTATTTAATAACTATCACAATAAAGTCAACAACAGGCCCCCGGCTCACGGGCCCCCTCGGACCTCCCTCCTTCACCGGTTTGATGAATTGGACCCATCAGGCAGACCAGCTGCCCCGGAGGTTCTCAGTCTGGCCCTGCAGTGGCGTGGACAGAAAATGGGGGAGGCACATTTGCAACGGCATGCCAGAGCACACACTGGGCTGATGGAGTTCGGGTAGCATTAGCACAGAGGAGGTTTGGAACCAGAGCCAAGCGCAGAGCCACCAACGCTGGGCACTGGATATGTGGACATACTTGTGACAAGCTGAGCCCTGAAAAGAACGATCTGTCAGCTCGAGCACTTCTCAGCCAATTTTTTATTTTTTTTTAAGAGCGCTCGGGCAATCCTCCTTTTTTATTATTTTTTTTTTCCCGGTCAACTTGGAAGGAGCGCTAAGAAAGAAACGGTTCTGGATGAAGTCTGATACTGTAAATTTCTCATTTCTCATTCTTATCTTCTCTCCTTGAGGAGATGGGAGTCGTAATTGCTCCACTCCTACCGCTGATGGCTGCCATATAACCTCACTGAAAGCTGACATTAAGCAGTGAAAAATAAATTAGAGGCATAAATTGAGATTTGCTCTAACGAGCCTCTTTATTTCTTGATAACTGCGAGCCAAAGCATATGAACCCTGACTTACTACAACAGAGGAATTTGGATGCGCCTCATAAAAAAAATTCTAACTGACCTTGATACCTAGAGTTCCATCTCAGGCTGAGAACATATGTGAGTCACCTTTCTGCCAGCTCTTATTCTAGGCTACGGTGCATTTTCTCAGCGTGCCTGTGCACTGCACACTCGCACCGACAAACAATTATACCGTGTCTGGAAAAGCAAGATACCAAGAACACTTGGAAAAAGAAATTGGAAGGTGAGATACAGAAAAGAGGACAGAAAGGGTGATTTAAAGGATCTATCTCGCATTCTTTCTTTTTTTTTTCCCCCCCTTCTGTGCTTCTTCTTACTCTCATGTCCTTTTTCCCTGTCTCCATTTTAAAGATGATGAATGGCACGGCGATGGGAGGCTATTAATCAGTTCAGTGTTAGGAAGGGGTCTTGATAGGGACTGAACAGTGTTTCAGCGTTACTGTGGAGGCTGTGCCACACCGTCTATAAATTACATATGCCTAGAATACCATCTGCAGGGAGCACATTCATGAACAACACATGGATTAAGAGAACAATAAGGTATTATAAAGGAAAAAGAATACACTCCGGAGCCCGCATGTGAAGCGAAGCAGAGGACTCATAAATCCAAACGATTTTTGAAGTTCAAAAAAAAAAAAATCGAGGTCAAGCCATGGTGTCTTTTGGACTCTCGGACTTCTATGGCGTTCCCATAAGGCTTGACAGAAAGAATACCACCGCAAATTAATAACCCTCTATCTTTTTCTTTTTTCCCCTTCATTTGCATTGGGCTTCCACATCCATATGATTAGCATAATACACTACATTGATTTTTTTTTCTCCCCCGTATAAAGTTCGGTGAAAGTTTTCTGCAAGTTAGTGAAATATTTCTTAGGGCTACATACCAGCAAACATTTACTCAAGATAAAACAGGTTGGTTGGGAAAAAAAAGGGGGGGGGGGAACCTTCTCAAGCAATGGCAAGAGAGGCCAACTGAGAAGACAGATGATAAATATTTCCCTTACTGGTCAGTTCATTTGGAGCTGATCAAAGTGGGCCGTGGAAGCACTGGGTGGTAAGCAGGTCAGACTATCAAAGCGGACGCCTCCATTCAGAGTGACTTGAATATCTGAGTGCCAGTACAGGGCCCAAGTCTGCTGCAACAGCTGGAAAGCGTTCAGATCTGACCTTCTTCCAAAAGCTGCACTTAGTTTTCTCATGCTTAGCTCTCTGAATGGATGATGTGCTTGGGCGGGAGCTTCCAAATCATTGGTGCCCAGTGCGCAAGCCAAGTTCTTACAAAAACAAATTTAAACCACAGACGTGGAAAAAAAACATGACGAGGATATTTGTGGTGAGGATTCAAAAGAATGGACTTCACTTATGAACTTCACGAAAGGCTCCTATACAGGGTTCGGAGCGCTCCAGGACGAAGTAAATAGTGGCATTGTTATGAAAGTTATTCAGGCTTGGTATACCATGCCATATCTGAACAAAACAATAGTGTGAAAAAAATAAAAATACATGAGCCGCCAAGAATTGACTGAGGCCCCTCACACAGCAGGTAGGTCTATGATGTAGCACAGCGGGCTGTTTCTTTGGGAAACAATGAGCTGATCTCTAACGCTGGGTGCTCAGGGCAACGGCAAAAAAAAAAAAAAACCCTCTCCGATGCCTCGGCTCAGCTCGTTCCCAGTTAGATTGACAGCGAGTAGGGAGGAGGTAGTGCGGTTCAGGCCGTGCAGGAGCGCTGGCTGGCTCGCTCCTTGCTTTTCATTTCCTCACTCTCAGACCGAGACCTGTTCAATCATTTAGAGCAGTGGGTTCCAGAAGGTGACCACTCTTCTCATGTTCCCCAAGCAAAAGAGGGTAAGTAGTTCAGCCAGAGGGGAGGAAGCCAGAAGGTCTGGATGAGGTTAAGTACTTACTGTTGCTAATAACTCTCAGCATCTCTTTGGCGAAGTCCCGTTCTCACATTTCGAAAGCTCTACGGAGGAAGGGAGGTGGGTGCGGGGGGTGTCTAAAATTACAAATTCAACAATGCTCATCTTAATGGCGGAGTTTGCGGCACTATTAAAAGCTCGGTTATTTTAAGTCGGAAGTTCTCTTTGCTTGACCTTTGCCTAGGCGGAGGCTGTGAAAGCACTCTAAAGGTGTAATCAGAGGTACAAATTAATAGGTTCGAGGCTACCATAAAGCAATATTTTCCTTTTTTTGACTCTCAGCAGGTTCAGAGGTCCAGAGCCCTTCTTTTCTCACCTCATGTGAGATGTTTTTAAAAGCAGCAACCACTGAAGTACCACTGAAAGCACCACACAGTTCAAACATCGGATAGAATTAATCTCAAGACTCCCTGTGTACACTCCTACTGTAGCTACGGCGTTGCGGGTTGAGAACTTCGCCATCGCCTTGCCCTTGACAAACGTTTTTCAGGGCCAATTGTTCTCGCAAGGGCTCTGTCCGCAATGATGGCTACTCCTACCGTAAAGCTACATGGCTTTTGGCAGCATCCTGAAATGTCTTTTCCCAAGGATAACTACCACCTTGGCTTGGCATCAGCGGACTACTGGGGAAGCTATATCCTGCCTGAATGCGCTGCTCCCTGAGCTGTCCTCACAGGTCTTTTAAAGACTTTCTTTAAAGCAAATGGCAGAAGAATGGGGGCGGGAAGGCAACAGTACTAGAGCTTTGTCAACTATAATTCATCAACGCTGGCTGTACAGAGTTGCTGGCTGAGACATCTCATCTCGGCTAGGTAAAAAAGGAGACATAAGCAGGGCAAAGGGATCTTTGAAGGTAATCAGTGGCATCTAATTGAGTCAAATCTCCGGTGGAAGAACCGCTTTTAAAAATTTAAAGCGGTAGTTTTGACTATGAAGGTCTTCTCATCTCGATTATGATTTGGCCAAGCCTGTTAAGTTCGCCTTTCATCAAAGGTCTTCATAAAACTGAAGAGTTTACCCACTCGACCCAAGATGAAACATTGTTATGGTTAGACGTCTCAACACATCATCCTAATGAAGTCATATCTTACCTCACATCTAAGAACAAAACAATGAGCTGTCCACACAAAGAGCCACATTCATGATGCTGGGTCGAGACGGGGGCTGGTTGAGTGAGTGATCGCCGACCGCAAACTATAGTAATCATGCCGTCCCTGTGGATAGGCCCCGCGTGAAAAGGACCTAGCATAGCACAATAATTTGCCCGGAGTATGGACTCGTGTCAGAGCGAGTAAACGTTAGAGCGCTCTCCGCAATCCCGATGTGGCCGGATAGGTAAATGGTGGTGATAATTAAGGCTGACGGCTCACTGGAGTGTGGTGCAGCGGAGGACTACAGAGGTCGTGTAGAGGTGCGGAAACACACATTACTGAAGGCGAATGCGTCGATAATGCTTATTTTGTGGTCTGTGGCTATAGTGTATGGTCTATGATAAATGATTGAACCTTATCAATTGTGAATAAAAGGAAAAGGGCAGAGCAGACAGTATGCGTCTGACAGGAGAAAGCGGGAAGCAGGGGGAAAGATATTAGATTAAGTGGCAGCTCTGGACCAAGAACCAGGACTGGGCCGGGCATTCTGTTAAAGGAACCAGTTACATTAGTTTTCCGAACATTAATCAGAATCAGAAGGTTGTTTGGCAAGGTACATAAAGTGAATGGGCATGGTAGTGCGTGTAAGAAAGCGTATTATGCAAAATTCATCTAGCCATTTCTAGACGTTTAAGCTGGGTCTCTAGTGGACATCTGCAATCAAAAATCACGAGAAAAAAAAAACATTTAATGCCGTTTGTTCCTTTTCTAATTTTGTTGGGGCCTAAATAAGCCAATAACATGTTCCAGCTAATGTGACCTCATATGAGAGAAACCCTCCTCCAGCTTGTTGCTCAAGAAGTAGCTCATTTATATAGACACTGAAATGGTGTGTTTGGAAGAGTAGTGACCCTGAAGGAGTTTGAGGTATTTACAAAAAAACTTTAACTTTAATTGATAGACTTTGGTGGGAATCTGAGACCTATGTTAACTTATAGAAAGAAATGGTAAAATATGGGACCTTTATACGGAACGTTCTGGACAGCAGTGCCTTATCACGTCAATTATGTTTTTTTTTAATCTATCTAACATTATGCACAACACATAGAAGTGCGATATTTTGGAAAAGGTTGTGTTAGTGTTACACACAGTAAGGTAGTACACAGATAGATTAACAGGCTAGTTTAAGTAAAAACTAAAATTAAATAAATTTATGCGCAACTTCTGGCACTATCGCCGTCTTGCTTGATATTTTTCTAGGGTTAATTACACTGTGCTTCACTTCTAACTGTGGGAGAAAAGGTCTTGTGGGCCACATGGGAAACCTTAACCATGTTAAGGGGATTAGAAAATGTTTGACTTTTCTTTCTTTTTTTTTAGGTTTATATATACAGTATATATACAGTATGTGTGTGTGTGTAACAATTATTTCAGTGCTAACTCCCCGACACAGACACACACTTCTACGAAAATACTCCACGCTCCCTCCATTACTGGCCTCTCCAGTCATTATGACTGGACACTCAAGCCGTTTGTCTCTCGTTTGTTTCCAGGAAGCGCTATATAAATACTCCACAAGTCTTCCCACAATTATTTTATGACATAGTGGGTTTCTTGGGAGCATTACAGATGACAGGCTCTAGAGGCGCCAGCTTGCCTGCAGTATTGAATTCTTTTTTTCTTTCTTTCTTTCTCTCTTCCTTTTGGTTACACCCTCAAGAGCTGTTTGCTCTACATTAGAAAGACAAGAATTGAGGGTCTTCGAGTCAGCACACTGGGGTCAGATAACTTTGTGAGAGTCGGTACCTTGCTCTGCTGTGTCATCTCTCTTTTTCTGTGGCGGCGCAGAAAGGGCACGAGGCGAGAAAAGTTCAATAGGGGCTCTTTCTCTCTTTCGGTCAGTCTAATTCCTCTCACACACCCTGTGTTCTCGGTCTCTCTCTCTCTCTCTCTCTCTCTCTCTCTCTCTTTATGGAGGCTCTCCCTGTGTCTTTTTGTGGCTTTTCCAGACCTGGTGGAAGGCGGACTCGGGAAAATAAACGTCGGGGCGGTGGGGGAGTTTCAGTAAGTTAATTATAAGGGAGAAAATACCGTGAAAGGCTACATTGTTTACGTCAGGGGCAGTCAGCATCAAAAGCCCAATTCAGAGGCGTGTGTAAGAGAGCGAATGTGGCTGCTCTGCATACAGTGAGGAGCCTCTTTGACTCTAGGAACTGTACCGCCCCCAAAAACGACAGCCTTTTCAGACACCCTCGGTTTGCTGTTGCTGTTTTTTTTCCTTCAAAGTGATAAAACAATATTTGGAATGGAAGAACAAACACCGGACAGAGGTAATGGGCTGGAGGGCAGCTCGGCCCATGAGGCGTTAGAAGCTGATGAAGGGCCCTTTTGTTTCTCGCTCTTATTTACAGAAAGAGAGACGACTGGCCGTGACCTTAAGCAGCCGGTTAACCTCGTTCTTGTGCATGACAGAGAGCTTGCGTGTGTGTCCTGCAGTATATACACACACAGAAAGCCTGCGAGGTGGTTGGTGGGGGAGGGTTGAGGGGGTGGGGGGGGGGGGGGACGCCATCAAGAGCATCTTGACCTGGAGCTGGTAAACAGACCCTGATTGCAGAGTGACTTTTGTGGTGGCGTATAGTATGTCGGTCTCCCCGGAGTGGACTGTGGGTAGAGTCATATGTAATGGAAACCAGGCAAATTGATACAAACAACAGAAAACACAGCGCCTTTGCTGCAGCTTTAATGTGTTTAAGAGATGCGTGTAGCGAGAAGAACAGGCCTGTTTACGTATGACTCGTTTTCCCGTCTGAAAGCCAGAGCGACGCAAAGACGGGAAAGACCATGCGCTATTTTTGCACTTTTTTTTTTTTTTTTTGCTCTACTACATGGCACATTAAACCTCGCTACACCTCACATAGCGAAAACCAATTCCTGCCGGCACGGCTAGTACCTGCGGCTCAATTATGCTATCACAAGTGAAACAAAAGCAGCCATTGTGGAGGATTTGAGGGATTATTCACTCATTTCTCATGTTTCTCTTCATAATAATCATTTTTAAAAAACACACACACACACACACACACACACACACACACACACACTAAAAGACTCGCATTAACTCATCCAACATTATTCATGCTACGAACCACTTTTAGCACAAGTAGGAGTGTTACAGTGTCACCATGTGACATGCTGGATGATCCAACAACTGCCTTTAATCCTTACTTTCTGCATTTTACTCTTTCAGCTTCTTTAGTTCTGTGTGTCATCTTATAATGATGACGTGATAAATACTAACACCACGAACGAGTTTATGGAAAAACTCAAAAATATCTTGCGGTAAAAATCTCTGCGCATCCCCCTTTGTGTTTTTCTCTTTTTTTTCAGCTTAGAGACGCTCCAGAAATTGGTTTTTGTCTGCCAAAAAACAAAACAGTTAAACCGTTGAACTAAAACAAGAAAATACAGGCAGCATTTAAAGGTCACATATTCATATTTTTTTTTTATCTGGTATATATGAAATTCGTTCTGTTTCTCTCGCTGATCGCCCCCAAATAACCCTTTGAAGAAGTGAAGTTTTTCTGGAACTGTCCATGTCTGGGACCTTCACAAAAGTTCCAAAATGTGTTATATACAGTACAGTGGTTCGCAAGAGTCCAACTGTGTGTAATTTCATTATATTAATTAATAGTATAAATACAGCTGTTCTGTGATGCCCTCAGAAGTTTGTTAGAGAACATTAGTGAACAAACAGCATCATGAAGCCCATGGCACAACTGCAAAGCTGACAAGAGACATGATAAGTTCATGGGTGTGAATACTTTTGCAAGGCACTGTGTGTGCCATGTTATGTAATATATGCCATGTTATTTAATATAATATAAAATATAATATATACATAAATCGGCGGCACGGTGGCTTAGTGGTCAGCACTGTCGCCTTGTACCTAAAGGGTCCGGGTTCGATTCCTGCCTCTGTGTATGGAGTTTGCCTGTTCTTCCTGTGCTTGGTGGGTTTTCTCCGGGTACCCCCGGTTCCCGAAATTGCCTGTAGTGTGTGAATGAGCGTGTGATTGTATGTATGTATGTATGTGTGCCCTGCAATGAATTGGCAGGTGTACCCCGCCTCGTGCCCTAAGTCTCCTGGGATAGGCTCCAGCCCCCCGCGACTACAGGATTAAGCAGTATAGATGATGAGTGAGAGTGGGTGAGATGTACATAAATCTACTTGTTTAACCTGCACCTTATAAGTTGCTCAATGCCTAAAGTATATGTGCACTTCTGGTAGATGCACTTTGTTGTCGAGTTCCTGTATTGTGCAATGACAATAAAGTTCTATCTATCCATCTATACATACATAAACTGATAATGCTCAGTATTGTATAGGTTCCCCTTGTTCCACCTGGCCCCTCAGGACATGACTCCATAAGACACCTGTGGATTTGTTCATCCAGACGATCCAATGGGAGATCTGGGGAATTTGGAGCTCGGCCTATGAACTGCCGGCACTGGCTGTGGCCAGCTATGGTGCACTTAATGTTCTAGTGACTTTCTATAGGAGCCATCATTGATTTTTTTCAGTGATTTAACCTGTATTTTCTTATCTGTGGGATCAGACTGGACGAGCTGCCTTTTGGTCCGCATGGGTGACCCCTGGGGGCCCATGGCCCCCATCACCAGTTTCCTGGAATATAACTGATTAACAATGTTAATGTATGAACTGTATGTGCTGTTAATGCTATGGATGATCGAGGTCGAAAATGTGCTTGAAAATTAGCTTGTTTAATCCCCGGCCAATGCTTAACAGGAAAAACAAGAAACAGCAAGAATTGTTTTTTTGTCTTGACATTTTTTTGGGGGGTGTCCATGCAGACTGGAGAGTGAATGTCTGAAAATAACAAAGAATTTTGCATAATAGGTCCCCTTCAAGAGGACTTGTCAGGAAAAATGAGTTCTTACCCTACATGTATCACGGTCATGTGACTGACTAACAAGCGCACACATGAATATCTTTGTGTGGGAAACTAGACCCATGAAAAGAAGAACAAGTCTGGGTTGTGATTTTTATTTTATTTATTGTTTGTCGACTTCATTAATAAATATTAATAAATAAATGATGAATAAATATTTCACAACTTTTTATGCTTGTCTTTAGTGGTTTAGATTAATCCTGTGATAGCCATGATATTTTCAGACTAAGATGAATATTTCGCCTTGTACCAAGTGAAAACAAGCCAAGAACCAGGCTTAAACAGACAGGCTCGATGACAAGCAACAGGTTTTCTGAACGCTGTAATCCAAAAGCGCAGGAGTGATGAAGGTCTCCAGTCCTTCTCTCCCAACGGAAGAAAGTCTTGAGTGTATTCAGGCATTTAATTACAAAATTTGGAGGCGGGTCAGACGGAGCTGTACGCTTTCCTCCCCTGGCATTCACCTGCATCAAATCAGGAGGATGAGAACAACGGAGACACGGAAATGCCAACCCGTCAGCCAAGTGTACAGCATGTACCGGAGCTGCTTTAATTTCACATGACACCACAACCGGGCTTTTATACCAACCTATGTGAAATTAGTCATAAGGAGTAACAGGATGAGCTTTAGCGAATGCTAATGAGCTTAATTAAGCAGACGAGTTATCCGTCTCTGAGATTTCCGGGGGAAAAAAAAGAAAAAACGGTGGCGGCTTGGCAAGGGCTTTTCAACCGGATTACTGAAGGCTAATGTCAAGCAAACACTTCAGCGGAAAAAACAAACAGCTCTTTGAAGGAGACGGGTGCCGAGACGAGACGTGGACGGGGTGGAGAACTCGAACAGCTGAGAAGCGAGACGCAAAGATGATGGGGGAGGGAGGGAGGGGGGGGGGGGTGGGCGCGTTTAGAGAGCGAGAAGTGTGTGTGTGTGTGTGTGTGTTTGTGTATGTGTGTGGGGTGTAGTTAGTGAAGGTTCTGGCCACCTCTCCTGACCTGACTGAGAGAACACGGCTAGTAACAGCATGAACACGGAGGATTAACGTCTCACTGGCAGATCTGTCCAAAGATTTCACTCACTGAGGGATTATTTGTCAAAGCCAAACTGACTCACCAAACGTCAAGTCTTTAACTTTATTAGATTTTTTTTTTTTTCTATGTCTTTGGACCAAAAATTGCTTCCTTAATCTGCCTTAGATGTCTTCTTCCAAACCTGGTTTATCATTTTTAATCCTCATTTGTGATATTGAGATTTTATTTGAGGATGCAAACAACCCTGGTGCTGTCAAAAATAATGGAACGCATTACATAATTGGACGAAAGTAGGGCTGCAATTTTTCATCATCAATCGATGAATCATTAGTAATTAATGATAACAAGATGCAAATTTTTTCTCAGTTTAAGTTTTTTTTTTTAAAGACACTCGCTATAAACTAGAAGCACAAGCCGAACAAATTAGTTATGCAAGACAAATTAAACAGCTGAATCAAACAGACGCACAACGTGAACAGCAAGTCCACCCTCTTGTGGTGTATTAAATTACGAGAATATTATGTGGTGGAGAAATATTATGCAAAACAATCGCTTTATTATAATGGTGTGATGATTATCGGTTAACATCACTAGTCAAACAATGTAATTAATGTACACGCCCATGTTCAAAATCCAACAGCGAATAAAGAAATAAACCATTTAAAATTCTGACTAAATCAAACAAAATAACAGAAAAACATAATTTGAAAAAAGTTTCTGTATGAGGCCAAAGACAAAACAACCTTCCCGTCTGTCTGACTGCGTGAGATGGTTGACCGACCCCACGCTTCCGCGATCCCTCCTCACAAGCATATCTGATCGCCCCCCCCCCTCCCCCAACCCCACACCCCTTGCCCTGATCTCTGACAAATCCGGCCCCGGGGAGCTTCCCAGACACAGATACCCCTGTCTGCTGTAATTGATCACGGGTTGTCAGCTGGCAGGTAGACCAACTGTGCTCTCTGGGAAAGAAAAGGCTGAGAAGATAATAATTTAAGTGACTTTGTGGAGGTCAGGGGAGCAGGCACAGGGGTCGCATGGGAGTTTGCATGTAGGGCGCGCTTGTTTGCTTTGCAGCGTCAGGGCCACGAAGCTGCAGCCTTTCGCCCTTTCTGACTGCACCAAAATAATCGAGTTGTCTTTGTGCTTCTATAGAGGACACTAAATAAAAAAAGAAAGATAAAAAGAAAGAAATGCCTTTGTTCTGCGAGTCTCTTCCTTCTATTCTAGTATTGACAGATATTCTTCTTTTCCGCTCCGACTCCCCCTATTGCCCATCATTACAAATCAGACAATTAGAAGGTAATAAAATTTTAAAACGCTGCACCTTGGGTTCACTTCAATATCTCTATAAAAGAGGTAAAAACTGATGGCAGCAGAATGTTCATTCTCTACTCTCCTCGAAACCCCAAATCAGTGCTATTTGATAAATTACATACAACCGACATTAGCAGAAGAAAAAAAAGAAAAAAAAAAAGTGGGGGAGTAGAAACGTTTATACGCCCAGAAACCGTATCCCTAAACTGCCTTGCAGTCTGGAAAAAAAAAAAGTAGAGGGTCTGTAATGTGTAAGCGGATCCTCGCCGAGCCACGCATCTCCTTGCAGGACGCACAGGGAGCATGATGAAAGACGACTCCCAGCAGCAATCTACTGATTACAGTGAGAAGTCGCATACACCACACGCCCCACCACCACCACCCCCCAAGTCAGACACTATCAGCCTTCTTAAAACAGTCTCCTCTCTTGAAATCCAACTGCGCAAGGAGCGATACGGATACGGGCGCAAAACAACTTCTTATGCACGTCAAACTGCAGAGAGTGCCTCGAGATATATTTCTACTTAATAGACAGTTTCAGAGCCATTTCCTGAGTGAAGGGGAAAAAAAATCTGCCTGCTCTTATCAAAATCAGAAAATAGGAAAAACACACAGGGGAACAAAAAAAGCTTAAAAACACGGTGTGGTCGAGAGAATGTTCTTGATGCCGGAATGAAGACGGATAGTAGGGGCAGCTGGAGAAAAAGCCAAAAAATATATATCTATATAGTAAGGGAAGCAGGCCACGTTGTTGGGTGGGGAATCACACAAAAGGAATGAAAAATGGTGGCCAGAGAAAAGATGCTGATTAGAGCAAGACTTCCCAGAAACATCTACACAGTTCTGCTGCGCTTTGGGGGCAGGCTCCTGGCCCTCGTTCCCTCCCTCCATCAGTCCCCTAATCAGAGCCTTGAGGCCTGCGGAGGCTATGATTAACAACAGCCAAGACAGTGTAAGTCCTTAATAGTTACAGCCTCGGAGTACTGTAATGCAATTACAGGAGCTGTGGAGAAACAGCTAATGTGCATGCAACTAGCTGGGGCGATATAGATCAGGTATTGAGTCAGGCTGTTTTTAATTCACTTTCCAGCACACAAACAGAGAGCATTAGTTAGATTAGATGGGGCAAGTCGGGGAGGGGAAGGGAAGAAGAGGAGGCACCCGCAGAGGGCAAGTGGATTTATTTAACATGGCCTGTCAATTACCATCCGAAACCTTTTGCTGAATGGTTATTTATCTTTAAAGGACAAGGAAGAAAAAAAAAGATGAGACAAAGCAAGGCTTGAATGAGATTAATAAAGGGAAAATGGCATCGACTGCGTGATTCTCATGCAGCCCCACGCAGCACTACAACTCTAGGCAAGGCATCTGGCTCAGGACCATCCGGATGATGTATATAGCCGGGTCGCCTTAATTCGTCCTCCTCTCACCTAATGTATTGTGATCTGGGAAGAATAGTGGGCCTTTCTGGCTAAAGCTACCCTAGGCTAATCCAAGGCCCGGCCCTGCTTACTGTAAGACTGGATCGGTGGAGAGGGAAGGAATTTATGAAGTGTGATACAGTTGGGGAAAATGACCAGTTACAGCCCATGAAATGCCTTTTCTTATCAACTCGATCCAATTGAGAGAGAGAGTGATACTGAAAGAATAAAGGCGGTAAAATCTAAAGCGCCTACTGCATAAGTTAAAACGGAGGATGCAAACGGAAATCTGCATATGGCCTACATTCCTATTTCTCTTTCAAAAAAAAAAAAAAAAAAAAGCATAAGGAAAACATAATCTGTACTCCACAACCATTATTGCATAGAAGGGTCTGTATGAATAACGAGCCACACTGCGAGTCCAAATCAATTACCGACATTTCACTACTAAGCTGAAAAGTTTCACCTCATGGGACGTGGGAGCTCGCTGAAATCTGCAGTGTGTGGTGCTAGTTAGCGAATCATTATAAGCCTCATCGCTAGCATATCTCACAGAGAAACAGAAACAGCAATTTTGTCCCACGGTGGCTCAAGCAAAAGCTCTTTCTTTTTCTCCAGAGGCGACGCGCGAAAGAAAATGGGGCTACTGTTTTCGCATAAAAGCAAAGACATCAACCCACACGAGTAATCTGAACAATATGGCACCGAAACACAAGTAGAACCGTATACGGTTTCGGGAGCGTTATAGTCATTTGGAGATTATGAGACTGATTATGAGAATTTTTTCGTAAAAAAAAAAAAACAGAGCATGTTGGAAAAAAAGGGGCACAGAGTCGTGCCAAGCCTGTTAGGGCTTTTTGAGGATATAATTTCAGAATAACTGTGGAAAAAAAATCCGCTTTGTATGTAATGTCTTGGTGAGATTTCCAGGAAGATAAAAGCAAACAGAAAAAGTGACAGGAAGAGACTGAGAGAGAGGAGGCGAGATGAGATGCGACATTGCCTTAGGAATTAGAAAGATCATATAACTATGATTCATCAGTGCATAGACTTTCTACTGTATCTTTCTCTCTCTCTTTTTTTTTTTTTTAAGTGCCCATGGAACGGATTTTTGAGCCATGATTGGATTTTGAATGTTGATGCATTTCTTTTTGAAACAAAAAGTAACAGATTTCCACAACAGCCATTTAGCCTTCGAGATACATTAAATTAAGTGCAGAGATGTGGTGTAACTAAAAAATTTTAAAAATAAAAAAAAAACTTAAATTGTTCATATGTGAACAGGCTGACGGCAAAATGAGATAAATCCATTTTTGCAGTTTTAGGAAAAAACAAGTATCGCAAACTAACAATATTTTGTGCACATTTTTTTTGGTCACATGAGTAATAAAAAGAAAACAATAGATACAACGGAAAGATCCTGATCCCCCAACACTTAGCCGCTGGATAAGGGACGTGATGTACTGCCTTAAACTGGAGAAAATTAGGTATACAGTTAGAGGGTCTACTGGCACATTTTATAATATTTGGCAGTCCTTCTTAACTTTTACTGAGGGCATGAACGCAGATAATATTGCACTGTAAAGGAAGGGTGTGGGGAAGATTACTTATTATTATTATTATTTTATCTGATTGTTATGGCATCCTTGTGTTTGTCTGGTGTTTTTTGGGGGGTTTTGTGTTCTCTTTTATTGTGTTTTCTTGTGTTTTTTCCGTATAGTTTGAAAATAAATTAAAAAAACTTTGATAAAAAAAAAAATTGTTACAATTGTTTGAGTTTAAAAAGCGTAAAATTTTTCAAAATGCTAGAAATCCATCTTTTGCTGTTTTTGGCACAATTGATAAATCAATCCGCTGATATGTTTGTGGAAATTTAAGGATACAATTTAGTATCAATAATATGTTGATTGAGTTTTTATGAGAAAGCAAACACGTACATTTACTACACATTTACGACTGCTGGAGTATAAAAGGTCCCTTTCTTGGCTTCATCATTCTCCAAAAACCCTTTTACACGCTTAAACCACTAATGGCAGTCACTACAGTATGTAGTTTGGGAAGTTTCTTCTCTTCACTGATCATATGACACTAATGAGCTTTTGCTCGAAAATCTGCAAGCTTGGATGGCCACAAAAATGTGGATGTTTAAAGCTTCTTAAATAAGGTTATATAGCAGTTTACAAATTAAACTTTTTGCTACAGTTAACCTTGTTTCTCAGAGAATAATAATTCGCCAAAATGGCATTTTATCGTGTTTTGCTATCAGATACTGTACACAATAATATACGTAAACAATGTACGTACATACAAGTTGCCTTATATCCTGCTACAATGCCAAGAGACACATACATGACTAGCCAACTAGCCATGACTACTAACAACGTTTTATGTTTTGCCAACTTTCATCAGCACTGAACCTCCTCGATGTCCAATAATTTGTACGCCCTCTATGAAATAACCCTGCATTCTGTCCAGTGCTTCTTGAAGCAAAACAGAAGAAACAGAGTAAAAGGTCTGGGCCTTAAAATGTAAATAGTTATGCCCATATTTCACGAGTCCACGTCCCTGAAATCCAATCATTGTGGAAACAACTGCCAGAATGACAAATCATAGCGAGGCCCGCAAACAGTAGGCCCCTTGTATTCCAATCTCCCCATAAGCAGCACAAAAGAGATCAGATTTCCATACAAAATCATTTGCACATGACAAGAGGAGAGAAAAGAAACGGTACGTTTGCCACCAGTGAATACACGCTCGCTTATGCTGACTGAGCTTATGTAGTTCTGCTTTTGTTTTTCCTTTCAGTCTTAAAGGTTCTTTTGCAGCAAACAAAGCAGAGCACCAGAAACAAAGTGATCCACAATAGCTGGAGTTAATGTCTCTGAATCTGTGCTTCCTTACAGGGATTATGGGTAAGACACGAGCGCCCGTGCTATCGCTATCATCCCCTTCTTCTGTTCTTCTTCACACCCACAGCCCTCCCTTCTACCTCCAAGCCCAAGTGGTGCTTCTTCTGGCGAGGCTTGTCAGTGCTGGCACGAGCCTGCACAATAAACCACTGAAATACCTCTGATAAAACACGGAATGCGACTGAAAGAGAGGAACTTTCAGCGGTTTATTGAAACAACTAACACGGCGAGATTTACAGAGGCCCTTTCTCACAAATGAGAGGCATAAGAGAGGTGTGTAGAGCCCAGATTTATGTGTTTGGCTACTAAAAGCGAGCATTCATGACTTGTAATTCAAATCTGACAACTCCCTGGTAGGAATGGCCCTACCACAGATCAAACCTGCGAATGGAGCGCACGTTTGTTGACCTTTTTTTTTTTTTTCCTCGAGTCGGACAGCGGCCAAAAAGCGGCAGCCCCCTCGCTCATGTGTTTCATAGACTGTAGGTGAATCATTTGTTTCACGATGAAAGAACAGCAAGGGGAATGTTTAACGCTCTGCATAATGGCATATCAGTTTACATCAGCTAGCAGACCTCATGTGTTCCACCTCACACGGTCAACTTTATGACCCCTGAATTGAAAAAAGCCCGCATTTCTGAACAGAAAAAAAACTGGAGTTAATATTAAATGGAAAGATGTGCATATGTGGCAAATAGAAAGCACTTCGGGGAGGTAGATAGTGAGCTATTGCACACATGATTGCAGATGGTTGCTTGCTATTCTGAGTCTGTAAAAAGGAAGAAAAGAAAAAAGAAAAAAAAAAGCTTGCTATCTGTCCCCATCCAGCCGCTGCAGACTGCTGAGTCTCAACTTTACACAGGGCTCAACATATCCATTAGATTAGTACTTTAGTACAGGATTTATTATTTATCCACTTTCCGTTGTGTTTGGAGGTCCTTGTGTGGGCTGGTAAACTACTGCTGCTTAGAAAGAGATCTTCTCGTTTTCTTCTCGATTCTTCTCCTGCTACTAATTTCCTTCAAGCCGTAATCACAGGACGGGGACGGTGTATTTCCGTACGGGCTTGAATTTAATGCTAGCAGGGAAGGTCAGAATTAACAGCGTCCCAGTCGCTGTAAACTGTCCTCGTTACCCACGGTCGTGATTAACAGTGGTTAACTCTCTCAATGAAGGCTTTGCCTCGGCCAGCTTGTCATTTGCACTCACTCCCCCGGTCCCTTTACGGGCAGCGTGCAAACGCAGGACTGAAGTGATAAGCACATCTCTCCGGTACAACTTGAGGCAAGTCATGCAGAAAACCTTCATCAGGGAAACGCAATAGCTAGTGTGCCACTGTCGCCCAGGCACGTGTAAAATTAGCCCCAGCGAGCATGGCCCAGTTAAGCACTTCCCGGCTCCTTGAGCCCTGGAGACCGTAACGCGGAGCCGTGGCTGTGCTCGAATATGCTGAGTGCAAGGCTTAGCGAACATACAGCAAACATCACATGCAGGAAACACAAACACACAAAAATGCCACCGCAGCAAAGATAATGCCTGGTTTGAAAAAAGAAAGGGCAGCGTTTCAGACCCGGGATGAGAATATGTGTGGTGGGAAGAATAAGGGGATTTCAGCAAAACGTTTAAAAAAAAGCAAATTAGGGAGTTGGAGTGTAAAAGCAGAAACATAAACACATGGCTCTCCAGACTCTCGTTTAGACTTTGCATTTTGAAAATGTAGTGACGACAGGAACGTGACGCGGCAACGATGTGAGAAAACATGAATTAAGAATAAAAGAACTGCGGCATGCATCCTCTTCACTAGCTTTTTCACATCTTGCCTGTACAAAATTGATCACACAATGTGCCTCTAATTTAGCACTTCATTTAACAGACAGGGGGGAAAGAAAAAAAAAAAGAATCATTTACATTTTGACACACATTTAGTGAAGTCGTCTGCTAATGGCCTGCACAGCAGTTTAAAGATCTGTTTCTGTACATAAACCAAGAACGAGATTTATGAAGGGAATTATAAAAATCGATCCTGAAATATTTGAGCTCCTTTATCTGGCTGGATTTGTCAGCCCCATTCTGGAGGAAATGGGCATAAGGATGTGACAGCAGTGCTTTATCTCTGGCTGAGAAGTGATACAGTCCAGATGCAGAGCCTTTAGATTAGAGGAAGAAGCCCAAGCAGACCCTCAGCGTAACCTTCGTGACATACACGCACGCGTCTCACGGGAGGCCTGTTAAACATTAGAGCCTTTCTCCTCATTTACCTCGCCCCAAAAGTTAACCGAGCATTTCCCCCCCAAACGGCTTTGACATTCCCCATAAAGCACCTGCTGGAAGTAATAAGAGCCCTGAGGTTCTGCGCTGTACACGGACTACAATCAGGCCAAACAGGCCCACCCCCTGAAGGCAGGGTTGCTCTAATTACACAACATTATCCCACAGAGCCTGGCCTATAGCATGTAAAAAAAACTCACAATCGCCGTTCTACAGCTCTGACCTCAGGGTCCAGCCCATAGGGGCACCAACATTGTCCTCTTATCATCAGAGACCTGGACGATGTCCTTAATGGAAAGCAGGACTTAAACGAGCTGTGTGTGGTGGGGGGGGGGAGAAAAACCTCAAAGTAGTGGAACAAATGTATGTTCTTTATTTAAGCCCCATAAAAACAGGAAAGCGCAAACATTTATCTGTGCTATGCTTTCATCTTCCGTCAGCAGGGCTGAAGAATAACAGAGACGGGGGGCTGGTGGAGGGAACACACACTGATAAACTGGAGATAGGAAACTTCTCGGGTTTCCAATTGCCCCATGGGGGGAGATCGTTTGAATTTTACCCTGCCTTCCTGGAAGGTGAACAACAGCAGTGTCTATTTGTTACAGAAGCCTTTCAACAGGGGATGTTAACATCGCTAGCGTTTAAGCTACATGACAAGCCATTCAGCCCCATTCAGACGAGTTATAACAATGCTAAAAATGATAACCATGCGAAAATTTGACTCAAATCCCCCTCACATCGCATACTTTCAACCAACTGAATAGTGAAGAGCGCCTCAGCTCTCCTGATTCTCCTTCTAATGAGTTTTAAGGCTCTGGTGCTAGCATATAGCACTTTAAGCTGCTTAAAAGCAAAGTTATACCACAAAGTATAAAAATTCACTTTTTGGTTTATAAGAATAGTCCTGTGTGCCTTTTCTGTCTTTTTTTTCTTCTTCTTTACAATTACTGTCTGTATGTGTTCAGCTTTAGGCTCTGGTGTTAGCATGCTAGCAACATTAGAATTTTAAGCTACATGATTAGCCATTCAGCTGCTTGAAAGTAAAGTTATATACTAAACACTGTAAACACACAAAATTCAACTGATTTTCATTTATGAATGTAGTACAAGAGTGGCTTTCCTGTCTTATATTTCTCAGTAATGAGGTCTATGAGAGCTAAGTTCTAGTATTAGCATGTTAGCATCGTGAGCATATTAAAAAGAAGTTAAACTGAATATTTTTACTGGAACTAGTTCATATTTTCATATTATATTTTCATCAAATAACAGCGCTGAAGTGGTACAAGTGGATTTTAACAAGCTGGAGTCGTTTTAAGACAATGTAGATCTTTATCTACTTTTTTGGATTTCTTATCTACGTAAACAACATTTTGTAAACACCTTACAAAAATTTTATTTCTTTGGGTGGAAAAAAATAATAATCCTTAGGAAAACAAGAGGGTCTTAGTGCTTGGGCCCTTAATTAAATCATATAATCATCATATCATATCATAACAGATTCAGTGATAGCGTCAAATAACAAATCACTGAATCTAAATCATCTCATGTGGAAGTCTGAGGTTTATGCCACTAATCATTATGCAACATGAAGCCAGATAATAAGGTTCAATTTGGCCAGCACTCAAGTGCAACTCATTAGTTAAAAAGGAAATAGTAATAGTCTATACTAAGAGGCTTTGCACTGAATAAATATACTGATCTAAATTAAATCACCCCAGCCATCCAGTTGAAGGGCACGTCAGGTGTCTGCGAAAAACAGTCTAGTGAGCCGTGTTATTTCTGTGCATTAAGCGGGTTTGGGACAGTTCACTGAGGTAGGCTGGAGAACAAATTGCTTTTAACACCACTCTGTGCCACTCAGTGATGCAATCCCTGTAGACATCTCAAAAGACCGTGTAGCCAGAGTACCATCGGAGGATGCGAAGGAGAGAATAAAAGCGTAGCACTTGTTTTAGTGGCACTTCAGGCTTCAACAAAGCAATATGCAGCACACTCTTAACCCTGTTCGCCCCGCATCTTATTAGCAATCAAACCGCAATAGAAATGTACAGGACATGCGGGTCAAGCTTTTCGCTTGGCTTTTCACTAGAGGGGGGTTCAAGAAGAAGCAAAAAATAAAAAATAAAACATGTCTGGACAACGTGACAAAAATATATTAAAAGTGATGGTTTTAAAAGGAAATTATATCATATGCGATATGTACAGTATCACCATGCACTTCATTATATATATAATTTTTTTTTCATTTAGTGTCTACACAAATCATTTTATAAATTTTTTTGATGTATGATATATTTATAAAAAGTAAAACAAAACCAAAAAATGTATTTGAAGGTAAATTAAAACATTTAAAAATAAAAAGAAGTACAAAATTATTGTAAATAATCAGTTACATTGAAATGTATCTTAAAAATATTTATATAATATAATATTTAATAAAAAGAAATAAATCAAGAGATTCATGATATCTCAGAAAAGCATACTGACATTATAGCAT
Organism: Clarias buthupogon; assembly: GCA_030014345.1. Taxonomy (NCBI): domain Eukaryota; kingdom Metazoa; phylum Chordata; class Actinopteri; order Siluriformes; family Clariidae; genus Clarias; species Clarias buthupogon. The sequence goes on from JAQMYK010000009.1 coordinate 5,830,405, forward strand.
CATCACCAAATCCTGCATGCCCTCACTCTCACGGTCTGTCCCTAAAAATAAATGGCGAGGATGCATTTTATATACAGTGTAGAATTTTT
>JAQMYK010000009.1:5870806-5900017 GCA_030014345.1 Clarias buthupogon
TTGTTTGAGTCACATTGGTGTTGAAAAGCCAAACTATTTTGTCATACTACTGTGAATTTTGTACAATTCTGCTAAACACTATGTAGCCACCTCCTTAAGTTCAGTATCAGCTGTGCAGTTGAGTTTCAAGAATGTTAATATGCAATTCATTTACATGGAATAATTTTGGTAGGAATTTTTGTAAGAAGGTTTACCACTATTCCAGTTTTCTCCATTTGTGAATAATGCCTCTCCCGATGGTTCACTGCAGTCCCAAAGCCTTAGAAATGACTTGGTAACCCTTTCCAGACTAATACATGTCAATTACTTTGTTTCTCATCTATACTTGAATTTCTTTAGATTGTGTTGCTTTTTTAGATCTTTTAACCTGCTTGACTTTGACAGACAGGCTCTATCTAAGTGTTCTCTTGATTCAACAGGTCTGCCAGTAATCAGGCCTCGGTGTGACAAGTGAAATTTTACTCACATCTCCAAACATCAAAGTTTATTCATTATAATTTTTTGAAATCATCATTTAAAATCTGCATTTTGTATTTACCCGGGTTATCTTTGTGGCGTGGATGATCTGTCCTTCATGTCGAGGATCTTTACCGATCACGAAACCTACAGTAGGTGTATGGGTACGATCCTGAGACGAAGCAACAACAGTATTCACAATGGAAGAGCCCATCATCTTCATGACCGAAAAAGGTGAGGCAGATCTGCACCTCGACCAAGTGCATGCTTAGACATTTGCGGCATTGTGCATCGAGAATTCGTCCTCAGGGGCCAGACCATCAAGAAAGAGAATTCTACTACCTGGTTTTAAGGCGTCTGAGGGAGAACGTATGGCAAAAGTGACCCGTATCTATGGCGTGTCAATCTCCCAACTTCACAGTTCACCATCCAAATAACACCATTCCTACAGTAAAGCATGAAGGTGGAAATATTCTGGGTGTTTCTCCACTGTACTGTATATAAAACTAGTTTTAGTTTTACATTGATATGTACATTATTATAAAAGTCCATTAGTGCTGGGGAAACTGTGACTGAAAGAAGCAATGTGATTGGCTTCTTAAGTGTTTTATGATCTTTTCCACCCAAGGAAGATCATTTGAAAGAATGAGTAAAAGTCCAAAAATGGTGTTTATTGCATTTTGCAGTGAAGCTGTTCATATATCGACTGTATACAAGCCATTCTCACTTCTTGACCTCAGAAAGAAACCCTGCACAGGTAATATTTTCTGGGTTCTGTGAAATGAATGAGTGCCTTCAGCTGTCTGATATAGTATAAAAATAATGTGTTTACTCACTCACTCACTCACTCATCTTCTATACCGCTTTATCCTGTATTCAGGATCGCGGGGACCTGGACCCTATCCCAGCAGGCTTAGGGCACGAGGCTAATGTGTTTACTTGGGTGTTAAATAAGTAATGGTCTTTCTGACAAAATCAACCTTAAAGTCTGACCCTTCAAACCTTTAGCATGAAAGATCAAGTGTTCCAAATACTGTACAGTATGTAGAATATGGGCCTATTGTAAATCATTTAGTCTTCAAGCGGTGTGTAAATAAAGCTTAGTGTAGCCTACACTTAGTGTAATGAAGCATTATTAAAATCGTGAAAACTGGTGTTTAACATGATGACTTGTCATTACAACATTTTATCTACATATTGAACGGACTATATTTTTTAACCTCACAGTACTAAAATAGACAAAAATAAAAAAGAAATTGGCAAATTCCACCAGAAAACACAACATCAGGAAACTCTGTTCTATATAGTTCATATGTGCTGCAATGGGTAGCTGACATAATTAATGATTAGGTTTCAGTTTACTTGATTTACTATAGTTTAGCCAACTGTAGCCAACTCAGATATGACAGAGATTACTAGGTTTTTATATGAAAAATTTGGAAAAAATGACAAATGTATCCAAAAAGATGTTTGGATCGAACCTGATTAATTCAAGTGACCAGTGAAACAGGGTAATAAGCATGGTAAAATAAATAAATAAATGTAATAAATATGATAATAGTGGTCTGTGGTTTCTACCACCGGAATGATATTAAATGAAAATTCACAGAATCCCTGAGTAGGTTTGAAAACCAAAGGATTATGATGTCATGATGTGGACTTGAGCTCCAGAACTGGAACAACTTGCCTCGCTTTTTATTTGAAGAAAAGAAGTTTAATGCTGCATTGAAGACCGTGGGGAACTGTGTATTTTCCGACTTTGGAATTTCCTACTTCTCACCTCCTGTTTAAAATGGAAAAAGTGAACACTCACATAAAGCACTTTCAAACAGCTTCTAAAAATGCCCAATGAGAGTTGTTTGGTTAGTGCTTCATTTATTTTAAGAGTGGCTGAAGGATATAAAATGTGATTTGAACCACTGGTAGCACTGAAACAAAGAACGTGTGCGGTTTGATCATAAATCTTAGGCAAAACAAATGAGCCTTTCAGTATTTAACTCCTTTGGTGTATTCAGTGAAATATAATGCATATCCGACAGAAAGAGGAAACTCTGAAATCTGTTTTAAATGCTTAAATCACAATGCTATTGCTTGTTGGTTCTGTTATACAATAAAATAATATTGTGAAATTCCAACTTGGGAAAATCAGCACCCTAATAATATTCTGGATTTTGGAAGCAGACAATATTTGAATGTGAATTTCTACACCGTCCCCAGCATACAGAAGTGAAAGCACAAACATTATGGAAAATCATTGCAAATGATTTGCTACAATGGAAATGCTCTGTTACAGAAAAGCTGCTACACAGACCAAGGAGTACCAATGAATCATACAACAATCAGTGTTTCCAAGATGTAAATGGACAAAATTAACAATTTGTTTTGAAGTTATTTAAACTAGTGTGTTGTTTATTATTCCAGAAACAGAATTAATGTATTAATTTATTAATTAATCCATACTTTTTTAACCAGGTGCTTTGATTTTCATATGTTTTTTTTTTGGTATTTGCAGCGCATTTCCTTAAAAATTGATTCTGACTGTACAAGTACACAATAAATTAGTAGAATATTCATAAAAATGACGAGTGATATACTGATACTGTCTTGGCCTTGCACATACATCTATAAAAAATATATTTTTAAAATTATTTTGTGCAACCTGTACTTTTTGTATGCTAATTAGGCCCAACCTCCATCTGTGACACTGAGATCACGTGACCCGAGACCTCATTATAATTTTCTTCAAAACATCCCTCATGGCGGACACAGAGCCAACTCGACGTAAGCTTTTTACAGAATCTGCCAAGAAAGATCTTCACTTGTTTGGGTTTCTGACATTTTGTTTGTTTTGACACCTTGTTACATGACCATTCCATGTGTGTACTCATTAATATTCATCAGCATCTGCCAAATATTGGCGTGTACACAGGATCATCCTTGTCTGTGTTCAATTATTTCAATGTTTATACAACACATTGTATTTGCTATAGATGACTTTATTTTAGCTTTTCTCATCATTTTAATAAACATTCTTACACATGTAATATACGGTACATTTTGAGTACCATGTATGTCAATCTTTAACAGTGGTTTCACTGTTGCAAGTGATTTTTTTTTTTTTTTTTTTTGGGTCCACCATATAATTTCCTGTATTTAAATAAATTTTTTTTAATGGAATTATTAAATTTACAATTTACCAATGTTTTGTATTTTCTATGTTATGAACTTGTTTTGCAAATAAATGTTTTTACATATACAATAAATGCAATGTATATAAATTAAATTACAATAGAACAACAAAAGTATCCTAAATACAAATCTCAAAAATTATAAATCTTAAAAACTTATTTAATGTATGCAACTTAAAAGAATTGAGACAAACAGTGATATAATGTATTGTATAAATTTTAAGGCCAAATAATTTTTAGTCAAATTCCTGCCTTTTAGCTGCTTACACTTGATGCATTGTCTACCTACTGTAGCTAGAACATTACTGAAACAATCACATTACATCATTAACTTAAGTGACAGAAAATTTTTTGTTTTTTTTTTTGTTTTGTGATTACATTTTTTAATTTGTATTTTAAGTATTTTTTTTTTAATCTCAAAAGTATGACATGGTAATTTTGCATTACGGTTTTTAATGGCAGACCTTATACTTTGGCAAAGTTCAAAGCAAAGACACAAAAAATACACCAAAGTAACAACGAATAAAATGTGTACACCAGTTAGCTACAACATTAACACCACAACAAGGTGAATTGAATAACATTGATTACCAATTATATACCAGTAAACTGGAGAAAGGAAAGCCTGGTTTGATCCCATAGAAAAGTCAATGTAGCACAAATTGCTGCAAAAAGTCAATGCAGGCTAAAATAGAAAATTATCAGAATTATGTATTTTATTACAATTTATCTTTTAAAGGTAAATTATGCCCATTGAAAATTCAAGCAAAGGTATGACAATAGATATGAATATATTAAATACACTACAGAGTAAAACATTTCATATGCAATTTAATTTGCATGTAACTGAAATATAAGGAACTTGTGTTAAGTTTCAGATCAGTTATACAGTTCAATGGGATTCATGATAATAACTTCGATGAAATCCTGTGACATAATACAATAAAGAATAAAAAAGATCCTACTGTATAATACAGTACAAAGCTCAAAAATGATCTTTTTTCCCTTTAAATCTCAAAACTGTGACTTTTTAAATTTTATGGTTTTAAAGGCAAATCTTACCCCTAGCAAGCATAAAAACGAAAACAGATCATTAGCAAACATTTTAATTTATTTAACACGCCACAGATTTCATTTTTACATATTAATGAATGTTTTATATACTTCAGTTAGCTTCCAGGCACCTTATACAGTACTGTACAGCATTCTGAATGGAAGGTGCAAATTGGAGGTTATCGAAAAGGGAAGAAAAAAAAATCTTAATATTCTTTTAACCTCGGTTTTGAAAAAATATTTTCCTCTCACTATTAAAGGCTCGATTTTAATCCACTGGGTTACGATAAGAATGAAAACTGGACTAAATGATACAGCAGGAGTAACAGCTCTCAGGAAAAGAGACCTGTTGTTCGGTACTGAGTGGAATCCACTGTAAACAGCTGTGAGATTGCTCCGCAGGAGAATAGCATGGCTGATTGCAATCAGGCAGAGATGTGAATAATGTGTGATTACCTATTTATTTCTGTAACTGCCACGGTTCAAAACAATCTTGTGACATGGTGCACTGTGGCACCCACAAATAATCTTTTCCTTTTTCTGTAGTGGGGCAGAAAATTATGGCTGAAAACTTCAAATGATTGGGGGAGATAAAGAGAGCTATACTTTTCTATAATTTGAATGACTCATGTGGTGGTAATTGTGTTAAATAATGAAAAAGTCACTATTCTTTCAGTAGCATGAATCATGCCTACAGTAGAAAAAAAAGGAAAGAAAAACTGTAGTGAAAACTCAAAGTTTGAGTAATCTGTTGAATATTAAACGTTTCGGAAAGCCGTCTTATGGTTCTGGTCTCAATTCGCTATGACTGGCAGGCGGTACAGAATTAGCCGTTAAAAAAAAAAAAAAAAAAAAAATAGTTGTCAGAGTGATGACAGCAGATGAAACGGAGCTCCTGACCACCCAGAATGCAACACTCCATGTTCGAACAACGGCTCCGAATCTTGGTTTCTGTCAGACAAGTCGAAAAACATTCCTCACAACATGCTAAAATGCCGGAGTTCTCGGTTTACCTTTCATGTCTAGCCTTTTTTTCCCCCCTCTCCTTCGAAGAACTTGAACCTACTGTTTTGCTTAAGGTGTGTGTTTCACTCATGTCGTCTTTGACACCACAAGATGAGGGATTTCAGAAGATCTCACATATGAGCGCTGGGAGAGGAAGGGAAATCCCCTGTCGTGATTAATGACTAGAGCGTCGAGCTCGTCTGTTAATGACAATTTATGGGGATTTCTGCAGGAAACCAAAGGCGGAGGTAATAAGAATCTTTTCGAGGACAAAACACAAATTATGAAAAAGCTCCGTATTTTGCTAATGTGACAATATTACGCAGGTAACCGATGGTGGAGACTTGTTGACATGTTTTATTAAATGATAAGTGAGAAATAAAACACTTGGACCATGTATATATAGTGTATACTGTATATATATAAAAGTCTTCCTGAAGTGTTTTATTCGTTTTAAACCACAGCAAATTCCAAACAATTTCAATTGTTATATATTAAAGAGTGAGATGTTTGAGTTTCATCATGTTACAGCTGTTTAATGTTGTAAAATGTAAGAAAATGTACATTTTCTGCTGATACGAAGTGCTAAAACTGGAGACTCCTTTAATTACATAAATAAATATCTTTTTAAAAAAGCATCATCAAACAATCACTTTATGTAGGGTGAAAAACTAGTAGCTATTAGCAGCTATAAACTATTAACGCATTCACGCATGTGATTAATCTAGAAATTTTAACCTGACACAATTTCTTTTTTTTTGCATGCATAAGACCAAATTTGACCATAATGGCTTTCCATAAGGGCAGTGCGGTAACCCGGGAGTGTGTGATAACGGCACGTTTAACACTGATAAAAAGAAGACTGAGGAAACATCACCACGTGGGCTGAACAGCAAGTTTCATTATAAAAAGCTTCTAGATAAAAGTTTGGATAAAACCAAAGTTGTGTGCTCAAGCTACTTTCAATGTAACTGTTTTTACAAGAATACTTTAAATGTAAGATGTGTGTGAGTGGTGGCTCAGGTGGGTAAGGCACTAGACTGTTAAGTTTTGGATCTGGTGGTTCGAACCCTGCCGTCGGTGGGTTTCCACGCCCCCCCTACTACCCGGTCACTGCATGCTGTGCCACTCCCATTTGAGAGATTTTAATTTAACATTTGTTAAATGTTAATGTTTAAGATATTATAAAACTGCATAATCTGTTTCCACTAACCAGTTTGTCATTCATGTCTTTATTCCAACATTGCACGTTTAAAATACAAGTAAATCTGTGTATTAAAAAATGATAATTAAGTAGATTAAAATTTTGAATGCATATAAGTTGTTACTATAGTAATAATAACCATATATTATCGATAATAATATTTTACAGTATGCCAGAACTATCAGTGTGACTGTTACAGCAATTGATTCGACATTTTCTTCTTACCAACCTGAATCGATCATCCCTCAGCACTATGGTATACAGTACGCATAACGCATTATAAATACATTACAGAATAATACGGTTCATCTGAGGCAGCATAAGGAAACAAGAAAACACCCAGACAGTCAATATGCGACCTCTGGTAGAAGTATCACTCGTAACATTGTCTCCCACATACGATCATATGCTGGTCACGGAGGAAAGGACAAGGATCATTTTCGTGTAACTCTAGCCTGTGCATCAGAGCGGCTCTGATAAACATAGGTGACATTTCCCAGAGAGCAAGGGAGGAGGAGGCTTGACCTGGGGGGGGACGCCGGGGCACGGAGGCCACGCACACCGCAAGACAGGCCTGCTGCATATCACCACACACCCGTCTCTCATCAGCATATCGGCCATCTGATCTCCTTCTGATACATATGTGCAGCGGCAAGGTAGCAGCCGAGATCTCTTGGGTAGAGGTGTATGTGTGTGTGCGTGTGCGCGTGTGTGTGTGTGGGTTTTATTGCAACACAGAGGAAGCTATTATGCCTCATTATTTGACAAAGCAAGCATATGCATCGGCAAGGCGTCTGTTCTGGAGGGTCAGATCGATCTGTTTTACTGTGCAAGGTGAAAAAGGATCTCATTTAGTGCATTTGTAAGAAGAATGTAAGCATGAGAAAAGTCACTAACCTTAGAAAGGTTTTCTTTTCTTTCTTTTTTCTTTTTTTTTTTTTGGCAGATGGAGTTCAAGAGCCCAGTAAATCTGGTTTTACACTGTACGTGAGTGATGTTCACCTGCAACCAATATAGTGATTATAGATTATAGTCAGGGGTGAAAGTAGTTTTAAATTCTCACTGGTACTATGTAGCCAAAAGGCAAGGAGAAAAAAAAAAACCATGAATAAACCATGGCGGTGGTGGACAGTACTGTAAATCTCATAAGTTTCTCTTTATTTCTCCACTTATTCCACATTAGAATAGCCTCAGCCTAATATCTGTTCGGGGATTGAATCCCAAAAAGAGTAAAAATGGAAAGCTAGAGCACTATGTCCCTTGGTCCATAAACCATGTAGTGCCCTTGTTCAGGTTAGGTTAGGTTAGTGGAGGCACGGTGGCGCACTGTCGTCCTGCACCTCCAGGGTTCGATTCCCGGCCAGGCTCAATTCCCGTCTCTGTGTGCATGGAGTTTTCATGTTCTCCCCGTGCTTGGTGGGTTTCCTCCGGGTACTCCGGTTTCCTCCAACAGTCCAAAGACATGCAGATTAGGCAAATGGGAGTTCTCAAATTGCCCGTAGTGTGTGAATGAGTGTGTGAGTGTGTGTGTGATGGATTGGCACCCTGTCCAGGATGTAGCGCGGCTCCATGCCCCAAGTCTCCTGGGATAGGCTCCAGGCCCTCCGCAACCCTGAATACAGGATAAAGCAGTATAGATGATGAGTGAGAGTAGGTTAGCGGTGGCGCGGTGGTGCATTGGTTAGCATCGTCTTATTGCACCTCCAGGACCTGGGTTTGAGACCCACTTCGGGGTCTGTGTGTGTGTCAAGTTAGCATGTTCTTTCCGTGCTTGGTGTGTTTCCTTCGTGTACTCCGGTTTCCTGCCACAGTCCAAAAACATGCAGATTAGGCTATGTCAGTAGCTGCATGTCAGTGTGTATGTGTATGCCCAGTGATAGATTGGCACCCTGTCCGTCGTGTACCCTGCCTCGTGCCCTAAATCTCCTGGGATAGGCTGTGACTTTATATACAGGATAAAGTGGTGTAGATGATGAGTGAGTGAGAGGTTAGGTTAGTCTTGAGTCTGTCAGTGCATTGGCAAAAACTTGTGATCACATCAGCAATGAAAGATAGAAACACAACACACAGGGGTACAGGAGACAGGGTAGGTTAAGATCAGAAGGTTGCAGGTTCAAACCCCACCAACACTATGTTGCCACTGTTGGGCCCTTGAGCAAGGCCCTTAACTCTCTCAGATGTATAAAGTATAAATGTAAGTCGCTCTGGATGAGGACATCTGCCAAATGCCAAATGTTGGGTGACAGCTACAAATATGGTCGTGGCAGTGTCAAAACATCAATCAGCTGACTGATGATGTAACCAGAATATAGTATTATTATTATTATTATTATTATTATTATTATTATTATTTAATAGCAGGGCTACATGTTAGAAGAGGATCTTCATGGAGAATAGTTTGGTTTAGAGTTTTATTACTGTGTGACAAGTAAGAATCTCAGAAGAAAGGCTCCCATGATTTAAATAAACCCAGCTTAAGGCACTGGAGACCCCCTGCCTTGCACAGTTTGATGCATTCCCAACTGCTGACACACCTAATGAGTTAATTACAAAGTCCAAAATGTTAGTTAGAGCAGGTGTGTTGAGGGTAACATGCATCGAATACAAGGATGACACCAGCTACATCAGAGTGCAAACGTTTAATTGCATTCGCATTGATTACTGGAGGATTTCGGACAAAGAAAAGGCGTTTCAAGTGGCTTTGAATGAAGGCTCGATGTGGATGAAGCGGTTGTTTTTAGCTGGTTTTAAGCCAGGTCTGATTCCTGGTCCTCTGGAAATGAAGGGTGTTGAAGTTTCCCTAGATGGTACGCGAGTCCTCGACAGGATTCCATGCAAACATTCACACAAAGCCAGTTGCTCTACTGGGATGTTTTTGGGCGGTAGGAGAAAACTGTAGAACCCAGACAAAATCCACGCAGGCATGAGGAGGGCATGCGAAACTTGACGCAGCGAGTAATCCGAGTAACAAGCTTGACAAGCTTCTCAAGACGTTGTCTTTGTTTCATTGCCTTCTTCCTTTTGTCCTATGTATACACAAACTGTCATGTACAGAATCGTCTTGCACATGCAGAATGTCTGTTAGTGTATTAAACAGGATCATAACCAATAATTTGGACTAAATGAAGATTGAAATCAAGATGTGCTAGATATTATTCAGGTCTACATACATATCGTATGAGTAATAAACCTCCCAGAGACGTGACTTGGCATCAGAACGTAATGTGACATCAGAAGGATTATTTCCAGTGTGACAGCTGCCACCCTTTCCCACACCCCAGTTCTAACCTTAAGCATCCATAAATTATGATTTTGCAGTCTCCGGTTCACTTCGGTACCGTACGCATGTGCACATGTGATACCAAGCAAGCAGGTTTGCCGAGTATCCATGCAAAATATGGACATATGTAAATGATTGGTGTGAACCAGCCTTGAAATGATGGATCAACCTTTTCCCAAGGCAACAGGGGCACCAATGACCTGCTTGCCTCATTAAAGAATTTTACCCTGGAGGAAACAATATGCGAACAGATCCCAGAAAACGAGAATGAAAACATTTTCGCTCGGCTTAAGTGTCTCTGAAGAGTCGCATCCTCGAGTCATAAGAGGATCGGCCAGCTTTGCACATGCTGGTTTCTCTCACCAGAGCATAATGCTGACCAAAGAAGAAAGAAAAGAATGAATGAAAGAAAGACAGATAGGCTTATGCATGCAGGCAATGTATCAGGTTGTGCATGGAACATTAAAAATAAAGTAAAGCATTAAAATAAATAAAAAAATAAAAACGATAAAACCGAAACCTAGGAAACAACAGATTCGTGTCTCGCCTTGAAATCATTCTTATCCCTAGTCATGATTTCTTTGAGGCAAATAAGAATATGTAAACCAGAGGTGAGAAATCATCCTGTCATGGAGATACTTTCATAAATCAGGGAGCAGCATGTAATGGAGACAAAGTGTTTCAGCATGACCGAGTTGCATTTCACTCGGTGACTCAATAACGCTACAACCAAACATGGAACAAAATGGGAAGAGTCGATGGCTGAGTTTTGCCGAAGGTGCAGAAACCAGAGACCAAAACGCATAAACAAATTGGAGCAAAGGAAAGAAAAAAAGGAATTTAAATGGCTTTAAAAAAAAATAAAAAAATTCTTAACCAATCCAGATATGAAAAAAGGGTTTGTAGTACTGTATTGCTCAGTTCCTGTTGTCACCGCCCCTTGTTGAGAGGGGATGGTCCGATCCTGATAGGGGGTCCGTATAGCGGCTTTCGGCCCTGATTTTTAATGGGACATACAGTATCATCGCCTTTTGTGTTGTCAGAGCCTGAGGTTAGAGCTGTGATAGCAGGGGTCCCTCTCAGAGCTTTGGAGATCTTTAGCCCCCGACTCTAACCCCACTCATTAAAGAGCAACTACAAAGAATGTCAGAGAAATTCACCATACTGTCGGCGCCTAAGCATTGTGGTGCAAATAACTACCGAACAGTGTTGGGGGGCGTTACTTTTTAAAGTAATTAATTACATCACAAAATTACTGTCTTCAAAAAGTAATCAGTTACATTACAGCGTTACTTTCTGATAAAAGTAACTAGTTCGAGTATTTTTCCGTTGCAGAAAATAAAAAAAACCTTTGTGATTCCTCATGCGTGTTGTTTTAGTCGAGACCTTTATAATTATTCTACCATCATCACTCATCGAAGTTTGTCCCATAATCGGTTAACTACTAATACCCCCATCTCACCTACGTTGGTTTCATCATGATTCACTGTTTTGGCGCTGTTATTAGGTTTCCATCTTTCCACGCGTCGGTCCTCGCATAGTCAAACCGCATAGGTGAGATAGGGGTATAACAGCAGGAATAACAGAGGGGGGCGGGGCTTGTAGGACGACTTTCACACACACTAACTGATTGGGAATGACTGCTGTCTGGCTCACGGATTACATTTTTAAAAATATAACTAAATAACTGAGTACTTAAATGGCGGACCCAACGCGTTAGATTATTCGTTACCTCAAAAAAGTAATCCAAGTACTCTAACGCACTTTAGTACCCAACACTACTACCGAAATAAACAGTTGTCTATTTAAACTGTGAATGTGTCCATATAGAACGCTGCTTCCTGAGAACAGCAACTATATTTGGCTCATTTTTGGTGGCATCACATACAGTAGTACACATTGTCCTACAGTACAGTCCACACTGCAGCAGCACGTACTGTAGTCTGGAGGAATGTTATGCAATGGGAAGGTTTTTTGACTTGAGATCTTATTTTTTGGCCAGAAAAATTGCTGCCAGAGTAAAATAATATTTATTTAAATATCTCGAACAGAACTTTATTTCCTGTATGGTAGCAAGACAGAATTTTGGAGTCTGTGCCAGGAGCTTATACAGTACTAGTGTAAGTGCCCGTCATTGGAAGGAAAAGGGTTTGTAGAAATAGTTTAAAGGTTAAAGCTAAAAATTAACTGATCAGCTTTAATGTAATCAGTGATATTATTATTATTATTATTTCAGGTTGAAGCCTAAAACATTTCCATCGGTGAAAACTAGTAAAAGTCTAGTAAAAAAATATTCAGGTTAGCTTTTCTAATTAATATCTATTAGTAGCTTATTTTAAAGTAGATTATTCAATCTGGCACTTACATATATATATATGTTACTGTTCATAACATCACTTGTATTCAACAAACCTATGATGAAGAATAAACTTCAGGCTGATATCTAAGTACTGCAAAAGTTTCATTAAATTCTGTCCAGCGGTCGATTTAAGACGCGCCCACGGTTCGACGTATGCGCAGGACGCCGTCAAAACTTGTGATTTCTTATCTGGCACAAAACCGCTCATAACTTCACTTCTAGTCAACTTTTTGATTTCGTTTCTGCCGCAGGTTGAATGTCAGGCAGATATCCACAGTGGGTAGTGCAAAAAGTTTCATTAAATCCTGTCCAGCCAGTTTTTTTTGGGGACGCTATGAATCTGGCTGGAGCGACATGCAGACAGATAACATAAGGATATCATTGAAACAGACAATGTACAGACGAAACCGTTACTTTTATTTATATATATCCTGACTGTCACACCCATATGTGGTTCTTCCCCAAACGAAAAGCATACAATTATATAGGACGCCATTGTACGCTGTGGTATTACAATCTTCTCATCACTGGAATTAAAAGGGCCAAGACTTGTCCCAGCTAAACAAAACCCTCGTGTACAAAGGAAGGTCAGTGAATACGTGGTTTGCCAAGGTTGGTTTGGAAGATCTCACAGAACCCTGAACGCCAACTTTACACTGAACCTTCTTGCTGGTCATCGTGCGACTGTCACAGTCACAGTCTAAAATCATTAATACTGAAATGTTCACACACTTTCAGACATAATGTATTTATAGCTATGAAAAGTCCTAGAATGGAAACGTATCTATTCACTATAATCACGGCATGATGTTTAAAGCAGACGTTTTGATAGCCTGTATCTGATTACAAGCTGAATCGTGACACATTATGACACACACCTTTCCAAAAACCTGAAAGCAGACTGACTGTTTTTTTTCCCAGCAACAAGACCAAGTTAGTAGTCGTAGCCTAAAAGAAATAAAACCACTTCCAGATTAAAGATGAAGAACCCAGACTGTGCCACATCAGATCAGGTTTTCTTGGCGTACACAAATGTCAGATATGTTTTAGTGGACTGTGTCCATGACCTGGAGGTGGCGCACACACACACACGGACACACACGGACACAAACACACACACACACACACACGGACACACACGGACACTGGAAGTATCTGTGAAGTGAATAAAGTCTTTTTACTGACCACATTCAACTCCAGAGTATAAAGTCCGCACACACACACACACACACACACACACACATATGTTTCTTTCACATACACACCCATTTCCGTACAGCTTGTTCCATGTTTGCTGGCTTTTTTTCCCTTCAATATAAATATATATTACCTAAGCTCAGAGACTGTAAACAGCTATGAAAAGCGGCTAAAGAAACAAAGCTTACTTCATTCCTGAATGGCCGACATCAACGGTTCACTGCTGAGATTTCCATTCCTCAGCTCAGATGGAAACAATTCAAGCAGTGAACTATGCTGGGCCCTGTCAATAAACGCAAACACAGATTTACCCCTGCTGTTCTGAGTCCATAATTATAACTCTAGTGGCAGAGAAAAAAGAGGCATGTTTTTTTTCTGCCAATCTGAAGCGACCTACTTTCATTCGAAATGAGACACACTCTGAATAAACCATTCCGACTCACAGGCAGAAGTCGCACTTTTGACAGTTTGGGGGTGAAAAAAAGGGGCTTGGTTTCGACATAACGCAATTACTCGCAAGCTCCATGCTGTTAATGGGCGGCAACTCGATCCTGTAATGTTGGAATCACACTAAAGATTCAAACACCCCCCCCCCCCCCCCCCCCCCCCATATACACACACACACACACACACACCTTTCGCTTCGACGAGCAAGAGAAGGCATCTTGTAGGTACAATGCAAATATTGTTCATCTCAGATTCATTTACAATGTAGCTGCACTTAAGAGCGGACATTTGATCCGTGCTGAAACAGAAGGGCTTCAACCTTGTCCAGAGGGCTGAGAGAGCAAGCGGAAAGGGGTGGGGTCGGATGGGGGGGGTGTGTGTGGGGGGGGATTGTTCGAGACATGGAGCTTTACACCACTTCCAGGGTTACAAACCACTCTTTAAGAGGCGTGGGGCCTCGGGGTCATTTAGGTAGGGTTCCTTTGCCCAGAGGTGTTAAATTCAAAACCTCATTTATTATGAGAGAAAATGCTTCTCTTTCGACATCTGCTCACTTAACTTTAATTATAGCTCCCCCTTCACCAGGACCATTATGCGGATTCAACTTCTTAACATAAGCAGCATGACAACACTGTTTCCTCTTAAGGGGGAAAAAGAATGAGTGAATGTTAAGAGGGGGGGGGGGGGGGGACGCGTATGCAGTTTCGGTTATATTCAGGTGTGAGAAAACCTGGTTTCTGGATGCGAACACTGGTAAAGAATAAACACTGATTTATAGTTTATACTTGTTTATATACAGTATGTATATCATGGTTAACTTCTCTAAGCTGCACTGCACTTGGAGTACGTCTTTCATTCTAATTAAGCTCTTGTTTCTATAGCAACAACAACGCATTCACATGGACCCTCGACGTAACTGAAGACTAAATCAAAAACCTGTTAAAAATGTGTTGTTATTTAACAAAAAAAAAGTTTTTTTAATGATTTATTTATCATCGATGGAAGGAGTCTCCAGTTTCAGAGCTTTATTACACAAAATGACTCTGTTTACTTTCCAGAGTCTCACACTGTTTATAGCCTGTTATATCATTTGGAAATAGCATTTTCTTTAGTTTTTTTTGTGTTGTTTTTTTCAAAAGAAGAAATCGTTTGACATTGAAAGTAGCAATAAATTCGCAAAAAGTGCAATATGTTGTTTAATTCATTAAAAAAAACAAACCCTGTAACCTTTGCTGCTATATTAATGGAAAATTATGTTAAGAGCAAAATTGGAAATGTTTTATTCCTTTCTAATGACTAAATACACCGTATGTAAAGACTGATGATACATTCTAAAGATGTCTTCAATTAAATAAAATAAAATAAAAAATACAAATAATATTTACTTCTGTTTTAGCAGACGGCTCTTCCTTCAAAGCGCCTCTGGGAGGATTATCATTAAATGTGCGCTGCGCTGTTTTCTTGATTTACACACCATGCGCTCCTAACAGAGACGCAGACCAAGAAGATTAGCTTGTGTTTTGATGTAAATACTCAGCAGGGATGATACAGGCCTACAGTATCTTTTCTTTTTTTTAAATCATGCCTGATATTCGTGTGTATACAAGCCATCCTGGTGCCACAAAGCCATTTTATCCATGCCTTTCTTCTGCGGAATGTCGAAACGGCAATGCGATAATTGATGTCGAGAAAAAGACTTTAGTACAGAGAATGCTCAGGATTTAGATCGAAGTCCAGGTTTAGGGATGTCCTGTGGGGGGGGGGGGGGTGGGGGTAAAGATTTAAGGCTCAAGACGGAGAGGGGGTAGGGGTGTGTGCCGGAAAGCAGACGTCAGCTAAAAAAGCAAGAGGAAGAAAACAGGTCTGGTAAAGATCATGAGAGGCGTGTGCTCTTTGTCTTGACACGGACGCCTGATCGAAGAGTGCTCTGTGCATTATCCCAGCGAAAAAGCAGTAGCAAGAGTTCAACCACCGCTGCACTGTTATTAGGCTGCTCTTCAAGCAGTGGCGATTGTCAGCTTGATGCGAGCTTGTCGACGATTCCTAAGTTCAAGAAAGAGCCAGCTCCAACCCGCAGGTCCACCTTCGTCTGTCGACAAAGATGCTGTCGAGACTTGCCCTGTAAGATGTTTCGTGTAATTTCGTGGTAATCCTAGATGCCTGAATGGAGCATTTTTCTCTTGCGGTTAAAAGTGTAATGGTCCCGTCACTGTGAAAGCACTCAATTTTCATTCCAGCTCAGAACACCTGCATAGTGTGCCTTTGTGGAGGGAAAAAAACTTGTAGCAACAATATGAAGAATGCCCATACTGCTTAGACGTGACACTGCGTTTCGATGCATTTATTATGTTTTTTTTCCCCCCAAAGATTCACAGATGTGATGTTCCCTCTCCTGGTGGTATTAATGGCTTTGACAGCTATAACAGCGCCATATATGAGGATTTATTTACTGAATACACTGCTTAAGTCCCCGACTGCTGATACAAAAATGTACCCTTATACATGTTTTTCAGAACATGAATAATGTATGTCGTTCTTTAATAAATGAAAAGTTTCGGAATTATAGCATAATTATAGTGAAACAATTAACTCGATTTGATTTGTGGTCACAGTAATTAGGCATAACGTGCATCACACAACAAGTCTTGTGATGTTGGTTTTCTTATAACAGCACACTACCAAGACACGAGTTGTTATGTAACCCTGTTCTCATAATGCTTAAGTGCTACCTGTTAATTATTTGTGGTTTACATACAGAGAACATCCAGGTAACATAGAGGTCATTAGTAATCTGATTGAACCAGTGTTGATGATAGAGCATAACAGCACTGGGACATTTAACTATATGCGTCACTATAAGTGACAGGTGTTCTAACAATCGTTAATGACGCTAACAGTCGGTCGCCAGTCCTGGAAAGAGTGGAGATCAGCTGCCTGCCAAAAGTCACATTCAAAAGCAGTCACAGAAACATTATCGGTATTAAAGCACAACTGCATATAAGATAAAAGGTGTGTGGATGTGGAAGGGAAAAAGAGCAGGCTGGCAGATTAATTCCATCTACAAGACACCAGAGGAAAAGTCATCATTTTACATTCCCGACACTAGGATTTGCATTTATCTACAATATAAGAACAGGTCACATCGTTCTATTGCACTAACTGTTCTGAGGATTAAAATATAAGAGATGAAACCCATTAAAGGCACACAGCAGACAGAGCAGTATCTAGGTTTAGATATATTGAATGGGCTGATATAATAATTTTCCCCTGGATCTGCGGTCTGGGTCAGACTCAGCAGGGATTCTGTACAAATGAATGTTTTTGTCTTTGTCCCCCTGCTGGGAACATCAAGACGTGCAAACATTTCTCCCACATTGATAGTTTTAGAGACACAAAGCTAGCGATAAGATTGAATGAATAAAATGGCGGCGGTTTCTGGACCGTCGGATATGAATCAGAGCCAAGCAGTGATGTCAGCTGCAAACATGCTGGAGGAGGACTTCACTGTTAGGAATAAATATAGTTATTTTACTTTTGCCCACAATGGCTAATTTAGGTAATTAGATTAGATTCGACTTTGGAATAAGAAATAAGAGCAAACGTTTTTCCCTGCGACAGGCAGCAACGTGCCTAAAAACCCAATAAACAAATTGGCTGTTCATGTTAAAACCTCAGCAGCGACCTCATTTCCCCTCTCGTCTGTTCCAACCACTCAGAATTCAGCATCACCAGTAAACTAATCACCGGCCTGATCATCTGTCATAATCTGTACCTGTTTCTCACTGGTTCATGCTTTAAGTAAAATGTTTTTTTTAAAATGCTTTATATGATTCATAGATCACTGTGTGGCTTAACAAACAAAAAACATTCCTTATGTACAGGAGATTGAACTAAAAATGTGAGCCAAAACTGTGCCAAAAACATGAGCCAAAAAGTCCTTGAGGAAGAATGAAGATCTATTTCTCAAGTCTATGTTAAATATATAAGAAAGTCTGGATTTTTGGAAGGAAAAACAAATGAAGAAATGAGGGATGGATCAAGACTTTGGCATGGTACTGTACTGTATGTATCAGTTCCCTTACAGTTACAAATATTTGGAAACAATAAAGACACTAACCAGACTCAAATAATAACAATACTACAAATTAATATTTTAAACTATAAGGATCCAATTACCTAGCTAACTAACTTTCTTTGGCTTCTTCCATCGAGGAGTCGCCACAGTGAACTATGTAGACTAGGCGATCCGCCCATAACTTGGCACGGCCCTCCCATTTTACCCACTGCATCCAGTGGCTGGGTAATAAATAGTGACAGGCTGATGGCAGGGCTCGAACCGGGATCCTCAAATCCCCCAATCATTACCTGGCCAACTAGCTCACCATACGTTGTTTCATCACTATAGCTAGAAATTTGTTTTTGATTCATTAGACAACCTAATGAATTTATTATTTGTCCATTCTTAATACAAATAAAATAGATTTTTGGCCACAAAAAGGCACATAACTTTGGTTATAAGCTTCCCTTGTTGATAAAGACATAATCTTTAGAGAGTAAACATACACTGTTTTTTTTTTGGCTAAACTACTCCAAACAGCTCTCACTGAAAAGAAAAAAAGCCTTGGTGAATGTTTACTCCTTAAACAGTCCACCAGGACACAGAGCACAAAAGAAACTATCAAGTGGCATGACAGGTCCTGGCTGTGTGGAAGTCGTGAGAAGGAATCATTTGATGTTCGCTGTAATGAGGTTAAATGAAAGGGATTTGGGTTAAGGACATGTTTTTATCTCTTGGTGGGGACCATATGTCTGACTTCCCATGAAACGGTTCTAAAAAAGGTTTCCTTTTTGTCATGAGGTTAAGGTTGGTGTTAGATTCAAGCGTAATAGCATTGAATCTTTAATCATGTCGCCAATGACAGGTCCTCGCGAGGATGGGAAGACAAACGTGTGTATTTGTGAAAGTGTGTGATTCCCTTTTATAGACTAAATATAGACTAAATTTGACGAGACAAGCTTGTGCGCACCTTGAATAAAACCTGGTGCTCCTTTCCACTCACGGCACACAGATATTGTTTTTCTAGGGCTGTTTATCTGTTTATGAAAGATTTCCAAGTTGAATAAGGGGGAAAAAAATGAATAAAAGTGGTCATGTCGCGTTATGCATCATCATATTTCAAAACATCCCTGAGTTTCACTGGGTGTGTGTGTGTGTCTGTGCGCATGAGTGTGTGTGTGTTTGGGAGGGGAATTCCAGTGCAATTTCTAACATTTCCCCACATCATCTTTCCCCCTTTGAAAAATTACCTTTAATATAAGCAATATTTCTACTGGAATGTTTTTTTTTTTCTATTTTGCAAGTTCTCAGCTGCAGCGTCGCCTCCTCTGGAGCTGTCAGCATGACTGACGGTTCTGACAGTACATGAATTTCAAATCCAGGGAGAACACATGCGTCTGGGAACGAGAACAGGTACAGGAGTCATGTAATAGAATTCAAGATCAAGCAATTAGAAGACATCGCAATGTAAAGTGGGCGCTGGGACTTTCGGCCCATTATTTATCGCTGGAGTGTAGCATAGCGTTTCTTCCTCATCTTTCTTAACCAGGATTGGCCAGGAGAGACAAAACCCTAGAGATTTTGCAGTCAATTACATGCCGACAATCAATCTGCGGGGCCAGAGCAGACACGGGTGCTAGTCAGTGGAGCATCGCACAGCCTAGGTCTCGCATCGTGCCTTGGTGAATTCGGGCACGTCTCGGTCTCGTCTTTGATTGCCAGCTTTGGAAGGCTTCGCGCTCACATCATCAAGCATGCCTGCCTTCCTGTTTTTCTGATCTGTTATGCATCAGCTTTTGTTTCTTTTCTGTAATGAACCCAGACATCGAAAGCTTCCAATCAAAAACCCACAGATTTGAGTCTACTGGAGAAAAAAAAACCCACAACTGAACGCATACAAACATCATCATGAAAAGTCTGCTGCAGTTTAAAAGTCACCCAAACAAACATGAGCCAAGCTACAAAACGCTGTAATCACATTCAAAGACTTAATTTGCTTCATCTTATATTTACACATAAAAGGAAACATGTCAAAATGAACAACAGCTTTATGAGTAATGAAAGCGAAACATGTCAAGGAGCACCCTTTCCCCTCGGAACCCGAGCCAGGCTTCTGACTGCAGACGTACTCCCATATGTTCTCCCCTGAAAAAGTTAGTGGCGATGAAACCAATTACCCAGTTTCTGCCCCCTGGTAAATATTATTCCTTGACAAATTCTTTGAGCTGCACCAGATTGTTTGAGGTAATGATAATGCACTGCACCAATATAACAGATGGCACATTATATGTTTGTTGTTCAACAGTCATTTCATCACGTTTATCACTAACGTGATGCTGTAAATTTGAGAACAGGTTCATGTCAGCGCAAAAGTTTCGCTAACTTTAAAAAACATTGGGTCTAATTTATCCTTCGGAATATGAGAGAATTTGCTTGTTTGAGTTTAAGAATTAAGGGTAAGAAAAATAAGTTTTACCGTAATCTAGGCATCACGGAAGTCCGATGGTCCCTGTATCATGGTATTTACTGTAATTTAATGGCATTTTTGACAGTATATTAGCTGATATAGTACATACAGTTTATCACATTATCGGACATGTTTCTAGCATGACATATACTGTACTTTGATCATATAAGTGTACTGTATACTGATACATATATACTTTGATTATATATTCTAATATACTGTATATACTGATAAATGCATATACATACTGATATGATGTAAACATTGATGAAAATACAGATACTGTACATGACATATATTGATGATATACACTTTGATAATATACTGTAGTATGTATATCACAACATTGTACATGGTTCTAGCATGATACATACTTATATATTGATGATATACACTTTGATAATATACTGTAGTATGTATATCCCAATATTGTACAAGGTTCAAGCACGATATAGACTGATACATGATATATACTTTGATGATATATACTTTGCTGATATAGTACATATTACACATTTGTGCATGGTTCTAGCATGATATACACTTACGATAAGATACATTATGTATACTTTGATGATATATACAGTACTGTACTGATACATACCGAGATGATATACTGTACTTTGGATTGTGATTAACGGGATTTTGAATAAATTTTGACTTGAAAAACAAACAAGTCTTGGTTTATGAGTAACGAGTATCATGTATCACGCATGTGCTTTTTGTATTGACTCCGAGTGTCACGTGATCACAACTGATCCAACGGTTTCTCTCTCTCTTGCGCTGCAGAATTGTAGGTAATTGTCTCCCCTGCTGGGTCTTAGTGCGCGTCTCTTACCGGTATAATCAACATCCGTGCACATGCGTATGTGTCTGTTTACTATAACACTGTGATCACATGTGTGCACGTAAAACATATTTTATTTTGTGTTTGTAAGTGTTTCTTGTGTTTGTAAGTGTGCGCGCATGTAAAGCAAAAGAAAGTCTCATTAGAGAGGTTAAAGATCCATCTCCCGCTCTGTTTTAGCCTGTTGTTATGTGTGTGTGCGCGTAATTTGACAATTTTTTGGGGCTATGGAATGAATAATTTGAATTTACATTATTTCTTATGGGGAAATTTACTTTGATTTACGAGTGTTTGGAATACGAGCCCACTTCCGGAATGAATTATGCTCGTAATCCAAGGTTCCACTGTATATACTTTGCTGATAGTACATACACTATATCACACTATTGTGCATGTATATATACTTTGCCACAATGTACTATATTATAGTTCATGGGTCTCCCATGCACAGTATGAAGGTAGTCTTGAACATGTACTAAGATACTGCAAAAATATGTCATACGTACATGTTTATATTCCATAATGTTAATATTTATGTAATATCCTCTGCAATGTCATTTTACCTGTTGCCTTAGCCACCAAAGGATAATACACAATACCTAATCCCATGATACTCATCAGCTACCACAGAGGCTACTAAAGTTCAGCAGGTATCTACTGTAATATGGTACTGCCTGTACTACAACATACCAGTAGTATGTACTAAAATATCTAACAACATATATACCCAATAAGTACTGTGGGATTCAGTTCACTATTGTGGTACACACCATAGTATCCACTATCATGGCACTCACGTGCTACAGTGCCTACCATGGTGATATTATGGTATTGTATAGTAGTAGTAGTAGTAGGGTACCATAGTAGTATTAGTACAGTACATACTGTAGTATTAGCAAAATTTCAAAATGAATACACGTGTATGTATATCATATAGTTGTGTGCTTTCTTTTGTTCTGCACTGCTCAGGACAAAGCAAGAAGCTGGCTTTAGTCAAAATCTTATTATCTGTACAGAATAATCCCATTAACTATCACCCATCAAACTAAAAGGCTCGGTATCAAATTGTACTATACACGACATTTCTGGGTTCAATCCAGTGCAGATGCAGCACCAGGACACTTCCGTATTACCCAGCAGGCTTTTCCGGCCTGGTGGGCTCCGTTGTTTTTGAACATGGCCTTTGCATAGCCTTATCCTTTCATTGGAGGCCATACTCACTCTAGTTTTCACAGGTTTTTTTTTTTCTTTTTTCCAAATCTTACCCCTTTCTCCAGACAGTGGGTGGGTGAAGTTGCATTTAGGCATGAATTGAAAACAGCTGGACGAGAAACAGGGGGCATTCTTAAAGAGTAGGAGTGCAGATTTTAAAAGCACAGAATGACAATACATTATAGCACTATGTAGACCTTTAACCTAAGCCTATATTGTAGTAGTGTTCGTTCACATTCTTCTTAAATGGCCTGTTTGTATTAATCGGAAAAGTTTGGAACGTAAACAATATTGCCCGTATGGTGTATTAAAATTAAAACATGTGAAACAGGAATGTGAGATATTAGGAAGAGTAGATTAATTCTGAACAGTATCTCTTAATATCTATTATGGGCATATAGTGATCCCCTCTAGAGTAAAGCCATTCAGCCCAGAAATTCAATATCTTCATTAATTCACTCATTCATTTATCTTCTGCCTTGGCTTTATCCTGGACAGGGTCAGGCTGGATCTCTGGGTGCAAATACATCCTGGATGGGATGAGTCACCAATCCATCTATCAGCACGGTAGAGTTTTGTTTTTTGGACACTGAAAGAACATCCTGTCCAAAACTCCACACACACAGACAGTAAGCTGAACATCAACAAATTGATTTTTTTTTCTTTCTAAGAGTCTTTTCAACACGGTCCTTACATGTCTTCAACATTCATAGACAGATGGGGAGTAAATCAAAATGTCAATATAAGCAATTACAAAAGGATCCAACATGTCTGTTAAAACCTTGCACATGAAGCATTTACAAAGCCGTATGGCTTCACCAAATATTCATAATGACCTGAATTAGTAATGATAGCCATTTCCTGTTCATCTCTATCTCTTCCATTCATCCTCTCTAAGTTATATGCACTATGCATGGAAAGTTTAGGAATGAGACTGGCGCATTAAAGCTGCTCCAAAATAGATTGTATTAGTGGGAAAGGATAAAGGATTTACATTTAAGATGTGAAAAACTGTGGAAGTTGGTGGCATGTTATAGACGTTAGCATAATCTAGGTTATGATACTGGAGGGGTTTCTTTATATAGGATTGTCAAAGAGGCTTTGAAGCAGTGAGTAACTGGGGCTTTTTTGATTCATGAGTCAGACAATAAGGTAATGTCCAGGTTCTTTGAACGACAGTATGTATTGTATTTATTGACCCAAGGGGAAGTATACAGTGTCTCCCAAAAGATAAAGAGTCAAATTTCATCTCCGTGTGTGGCACTGAAAAAGAGGAAATACTGAGTGGTATGGGTTGGGCTAGCTCAGTGGTTAGGCTATTAGACTGCTGATCGGAAAGTCCCAGGTTCAAACTCCACCACCACCTAGTTGGCACTGTTGGGCCCTCGAGAAATGGCCTTAACCTTAACTGCTCAAATGTAAAATATAATTAGATCGAAATGTAAGTTGCTTTGGATAAGGGTGTCTGTTAAATGCTGTAAGTTTAATGGCTAATAACTCCAAATCCTATTGGTCAATTGTAAAAAGCTTGAAATTATAAAGTCGGTGTGTTGCATTGTCATTTTTATCTGGAGATGTTAAAGTTCTCAGAAGCACTAGGAGTTTCCAATGTCATGTTTTTTATGCTCCTGGTTTTCTGCAGAACAAACACCCAACTCCAAACACCAGTGTTTTTCAACCTAGAAAAGACAAGAAGCAATTCTTATATATTTGAAGTGGGTGGTTCAATGTGATTTTCCAATGAGGTTCTCGAAGGGGGCTGTCCAAATAGATGCCAAAATTGATTCAAGAATTAGAGGTATCATCACTTTAAGTGTACCTGCACACCTGTACCATTTAAAAGCCCTTTCTAAAGGACATGAAATGGGGTATCTGCTAGGTACAGTATCTCAGCAGGTGAACCAGTTCCTTATCAAGAATGATGTCCAAAGAGTGCAGAATTTATCATTTATTTGGGATTTATAATTGGGCATTGGGGTCGCAGTAGTGGAATTTTTCAGCGACCATACGGAAGACCTACAGTAGTTCCCAGCCAATGTCCAAACCTTACTGGATGCTACAGTATGCCAATCCCAAGCAAAGATAATACAGTATGTAAGGATTGCATCAGCCATACTGAGCTTCCTTCTTGTTCCTTTGTGAGCCGTTCTACAGTGGATAGCTGCTCCTGATAGCTACTGTATATCGAACTTCCTCAACCATAACAAAAAAAAAATAGGCAAACACTTGTAAATTGGCAAGCAGAAGCAAATTAGGGGGAAAAAAAGAGAAAATGAGAACAATATCAGTCAACAAAGCAAAGGCAAAAGAACGAGAAAGATAGCAGACTTAATTCACATGGAAACAAACAAGGAATATTGACTGATAAACAAACAACCAAGAAATAAAAGTGATGGAGGTGTGACACACACACACACACACACACACACTAACAGTGTAACAAGTAACAGGTGAGCTCATTCAGAATGAGTTAATGTGACGAGAGAAAACTACGGCAGCATGGTGGCTTGGTGGTCAGAACTGAAGCCTTGGACCTCCAGGGTCAAGGGTTACTTCCTGCCTCAGGTCTGTGTGCATGGAGTTTGCTTTTTCTCTCTATGCTTGGTGGGTTTTTTTCTGGGTTCTCCGGTTTCCTCCCACAGTCCAAAAACATGCAGATTAGGCTGATTGGTGTTCACAAATTGTTTGTAGTGTGTGTGTGTGTGTGTGTGACTTGTGATGGATTGGTACCTCCGCCTTGTGTCCGAAGTCTCCTGGGATAAGCTCCAGGCACCTCGTGACCCTGTATACAGGATAAAGCTGTATAGAGGATGAGGGGAAGAAAACTACAGAGTTGGGTACGGTGGCAGACTGAGGATTCTGGGGGTTGGAGTTCCCAGACTGTGGTAGTATGGTAGTGCAAGTGAAATAAAATGAAAACTACACATATTTCAGCAAATAATGGGTTTGCTAGCTTAAATTAGGTGATGGGTGCCAAAAAAAAAAACAAGTAATTAAAATTTATGTAAATGCATAAATTTAGAAGTAGAAAACTTTAAATAGTAGGTCATGGAATGAGATTTGAGTCACAACTCCAGGCATACATACCGTGCTGTATCTGTTGATCACTCTACCAGAAGTTAACACAGCCTCATTTTGTAGAAAATCTGCCCTCTTTTTGACTTTTCAAACTGTAATCTAACACACCTGGCTCCCATTTTCAGATGCTGCTGAAAACCTTGATTAAGCTAAAACGGGTGTGTGAGATTAGGGCTGGATCTGAACTCAGCAGGACGGCAGATTTACAAGGGAGGGTTGTGGTGGTCAGAGGGTTAGATTTACTGTATATGAGCTCTGAAAATGTGAATACTATAAAGCTCAGCTAGATTTTTTTTTTTTGTTTCTTTTTTTTTGTGGAAAGTCTATGTGGAGAGCAGCTTGTTATTATATTTGCATGTTGGACTACATGACAGTAAACAGCTGGGCTGCCACCTGGAGGACTGCAGATGAATTTTCTTCTTCTTTTTTTTCATGACAGCATTTGGCAAACTGATATCACATTTGGTTAAAAATAAATAAATAAATGAACACTCACCGTTTTCTAAAATCAAATATGGACATAATAAGTATTCAATCTAATGCGTTAAATGTTGATGGAACAGGAATGCATGTACAGTATAGCAGTGACATAATGCACAGTATACTGTATAACTACTGTATCTATGATGTGAAACATCTAGCTGCATGCATAACCGCCCCTATGAACAACAAGCAGATATTTTTTGAAGAGCCAGTACTTCACAAAACCAGCCTAAATACTAGATGTAATAAACCATCTTTTGCAAGGGCATTTGGTGGTCAAACTTAGTATGTATCAGCGCCATCTCTATTTAACTTCCTTTATCACTCCTTATACGGACTTAAATAAGGGCAAAGGAATTACAAGATAATGGAGATCCAAGCAAGAGATCATTATGGAGCAGCCAGGCTAAACTCAGCTGCCTCATTTATAATTTACCATTTAATTTAATCAGAAAGGCCAAACCTGAGCAGGGAAATAACGCCTCATGTCCTGGACCCTGACTGAGCTATTAAAGAGCTCGCCGTGATCTTGACTAAAACAAGAGCACCAATCATGCCCATCAACAGGTCTAGACAGCACATGTAGTGCACTCACGATACGTCGCGCAGGGATCTAAAAAACACGCTGCATCACTCAGTCTAACCATTAGATCCTCTTAACGTATGAGAGCTCTCTTAACTAAGGTCAAAAGTCCTACCACACTGCATACGGTGCATCTGATATTACTCATGGCATGCTTTTATAAGCACACCCTGACATATTTATAGAGGCAGTAAACGTGAACTACATCAACGCTAAGGAAATATGACGAGAGGAAACTGGATAACGCCATGGCAGGCTCTGCAAGCACACAAAGAGCCATAGTTATTGCAAAACCAGAGTTTTACAGCGAAGCCAAGCTAAAACTTTCAAGACAGCAGATTTCAGAATTTGTGTTGTGGCCTATAATTAGGCTGACATTGCTCGAGGGGCAGTGGAGCAAAAAGCAGCTTCTACTGACCTAATTTATGAATCTCACCTCTCTAAATGAACCATGCAACATTCATTAATGTTTGCATTTTTACTGCATATGTATTAGTTTATATGAACACTCACACATAGCATGCAACATATGCTTAGCTGAACAATAATTCAGTATATTTTTGTTGTTGTTCATTCTACACATTCACACCAGATCCATTACTCATCTCTCCCATGCAATTTTTTTTTTGCTGCTCTGTATCTTCTGCTATTTAGTTTTTTTTTATACTCACTGTTTTGTAATCCCTTTTTGTATCTTTTTTTTTTTACCATATATTTTGAATGTTGACCACCACACACAAAAATGTATACATTTGTTCTCATTTTAATGTTTATTTCTTTATAATAATAATAATAATAATAATAATAATAATAATAATAATAATGTATTACTTATGTATTACTAATATATTACATTTGATTATTATTTATTTAAAAGTACTTTCAAGAAAATGTAATGTGATATATTGCTAAAAACTCTTTATTGTTCTCCAAAGAAGTATGGAATAAATAAATAAACCTGTGACATTTTTTATCAACAGCCAACAACTGGGTAAAAATTGGCTTACCCTTTATTGACTTTGTCTTATCTATACACCAGTATACAATTAGGAGAAAATTAAGTTATTATTATTATTATTATTATTATTATTATTATTATTATTATTTATTTTATTTTTTTCCTGCAAGTCATTATAGCTAGCCAGTTGATACAGTAGCCTGCTAGAAAACTACGAGGGGCACAGCCCCATCCTTCCAAACTGTACAACTTGCACATTAAAAGAACTTATTGCCACATCGATTTCCACATGTTTGGGCCAATAAGAAGTTGCTGGGAGGCCAACGTTTCAGATGTGAAGGAGACAGTTCGATCATGGCTCCGGTGTACTGAGAAAACTTTCTACCTTGATTGTATCCAAGAACTAGTGAAACACTGGGATAAGTGCATATGTGTAGAAGGGGATTATATAAAGGCAGTGTTTACTCTCATAACTGTGTTCTGTTATTCTGCACAATCAAAAGCTCCGGTTTGCCTTGAATGCCCCCCGTAGCTTGCCTTTGTCTCAAGAACAAACTCTAAGCCCTCGCTCAGACTGCCAGCCCAAATCTGATTTTTGTTATATCCAGATAGGAATCGGTTTGGAATCAGATTGCTGTCATTTACTATGAACAATTAAAAAAACATACTGAATCATTTTTTTTTTTTTTTTTAGCAAATCTGATTTGATCCACATGCAGAGGTTGTTTAAAATCAGATTCAATTAAGATTCCTAAAGATGTGTCTCAGTGTGGCTACTCTACCCATTCCAATGATATTTCATTTGAAATCTGTCTGGTACGTCACTCGCAAAACGACACTGAAGTTCAAGTCCACGTAATCACATGGTATGGGACATGGATTCATTGTTGAAAAATGTAGACAATGATGAGACTAGACAGCGAAATGACCTAAAGGCTGAGATGTTATATCTCCATTCGTACCTGGCTTGTTGTTATCTGTCTGTTGTTATGAGTCCCCAGCATTTGATGTCACATAGCACATGTACTACAGTGTACCCACACTTCCGGTGTCTTTACCACAGCAACCAATGCAGATAAGTGCCCGGCTTCTACTTGGAGATTTCGTCACATGGATGCCCTGTGTTCTCTTTGGTATGCGTCTGGTGCCTGGGGATGATTCTCTATCTAGACGACGGTTCTGGCCTCGGCTGGTGTTGGCAACTGTTTCCCTGGGGACTTGACAGTCCGATAGTTCAGGACTGGAATTTCCTACAAGTCCACCTGAGTCTCCAATAACTACATGGACTCCATATTAACATCAACTAACATCAACTGTTATATCTGACCTGCCTGCCA
>JAQMYK010000009.1:5921768-5932897 GCA_030014345.1 Clarias buthupogon
CCAGTATTGTTGTAGAATGTAGAAAATAAATCACTAAACAAAAACAAAGACATTTGCAAGTGTTCTAAAACTTTTGACCGGTAGTGTACAGTATACTGTACCTGACACTGGAGACTCCTTCCATAAGTGATAAAGAAACATCATGTTACAGGAAACATCACCGTATCACATCCAAAATCAGTTCATGTACAGCCTTCCATACAGTACATGTCTTTTGTTACTATACAAAGAATAATTTATTATTATGAATGCTATTATGAATGATTCATAATAATCCGTAATTTGAGAATTCAACTCCATAAGCATCTGAATCAGTGGTGGCTCATAAAGTTGAGGCTCTGCTAAGTGTTGCTGATTGGAAGGATGAGCCTGTGACCAACGCCCTCAACGCTATCTGCTAAAGGGGTCGCTGTATTCTGGCGCTGAATACAGCGCCCCCTTTCTGGCTGACCCTGTGCTGACCCTGCCCTCTGACCTTATATCCTAACTGGGATATGCGAGAAAAAACCCCTCAATAAAATACAATTTCACTGTGATGTAAAGTACTTGTGACAATAAAACAGAGCAACACATTAGTCATGCCTTCCATGCATACTCAGATCGTCCACTCCTTAATAAAGAGGTGTTTACAACATGCACCAATAGACCTAAACCATATGCATAAACACATTCCTCAGTAAATACCTGACTCTTAATAGAAAATGGGGCATTAATCTTTCTCTGTGTCTTTTTTTTCTCCCTCCCATTATCTGCATACCTGTCACAATTAATGATACCCAGCAGCCGTGTGACTGATACGTCCATTACCAGGACAATAAGCATATACGTTTCAACCGCATGTCACCTATTATCGTATCAGGACGGTGTCTGGAGATAATTATTCACTGTGTGAAGACATTTCCTATCATGGAAAAAAAACTGATTGCACCAGTCAACCGCATGAGGGGAAGAAACATTAAATACCAGAGTTCGCAAAGATGGATGGGTTGCCTGGCTATCCTGTCCTTCAAACACCCCTGGAGTGGCTCCTTCACCAGGCAAACACTTCCAATCCCTGGATCTCCAGTATTCTAAAGAGGCACCCGAGCTGATTCGCTGCACACTGCTGCCTCGTGTGGTGGCGGTTCACCTCACCTAATTATCTCTTCATCCTGACCTGTGATCTGTGCAGTTACCCTTCTGTTTCTGCAAAACATCACGTCTCATTAGTGCGTTTCCGAGAAGCACAGAGCGAAGTGGCACAGCTGCTGATAGAGCTCACTAGCGCACCGACCACAAGCTCGCTCGAAGCAGAAAGGTCAACAATTATTGCTAATAATGAATTGCTAACAATGAACTCGGATTATTAAAGCGCATGGGGGAGTCTGACTCCAGTGTGGAGCACGCTGTGATCCCCGGCACGAGGGAGGAGACACGTCACGAAATGCACCCGCAAAGAAAAAAAAACACACGAGACCATCTTTTCTTTATCCTGGCTTGTCCGTTTCCGTTGACCGCTCCTGTTGTCACAATCCCCTTTATTATTTGTGTCTTAATAAGCAGAGAAAGAGAAAAGAAAAGGGAGAGATGATAATTCATACTGCTGCATGCTCTCCTCCTCTCGCTCGAAATCCATCTGTTATGTCAGACAAACTCAGCATTGTGATGAAAGATTTCTCAGGTGACTGGTACACGATACTGTGAGCGATCGAGGATAACACGCGGTTCCGTAAAATGTTCCCGTAACCGGTGGATTCGGATAAAGAACAGGAACTTAATGACAAGCTATGATGGAAAACCAGAGGCACCCCATGGAGACATGACGAATACGTACGACACGCATTGTCCCCTGCCCTCTAATTAAACCAAGAAGAGAATAAAACAAAAAAAGAGAGAGAGAGAGAGAGAGAGAGAGAGGGGAAAGAACCGCCTAAAGGTCTTCTAATGAGTCCTTCTCTCGACATTTCGAGCGAATATCAGGAGGAGCTGCGTTCCATAAATCCAGGCTCGTAAAGTTAATAATATGATAGCATATAATGTGAGGAAAGGTCATTGCGGTGTTTCCGGCGCACAAGACAAGATGTTCCAGATCCGACGTAGACTTCTGATGCCTCACCTGGGAGCGGCGCCGCAGACCACCCGGGGATTCGAACCGACTGGTTCGGCTCCGGCTTGAAAAAAGGCTCATTACAGTTATGAAAATAGAGTTTAGCTTTCGTTTTTTATGGTCTTTATTGTCAGGGAGCGAGAACAGAAGCGAGGGTGAACTTTGTGAAGCGGATACAAGAAGCGGGAAAAAAAAAAAAGAATTATAAAGGATTAGGTTTTATTAGCTCCATCTGCGTCGGTATAAAAATAGACCACGGAGAGAACTCTTAATAAAAATAATGCAAGAGTGGTTACATCGCGGTGCTCGGAGACACGTCTTCCTGGGAGTAAAGACCAATACACCAAAAATACCCAAAGATTTAAGAAGGTCGTTCGGCAAGGTTTTATTTTTACTTTTTTATAGCTGGTCAGTAAATATTTATAATAAATAAGATTACCTTACAGAATATGCTTTTAAAAAGTATCCCTGCAGCCAATTACCTTTTCACACTTCAAACGACGATAACCACACACGAAGCGCGGTTGGAACGCTTAGAAAAGCTATATTTTTCTCACTCGTATTATAGCAACCACAGAGCATGTGTTATTCCATTATTTTCTCCATTCCAGGATGGCACAAACTGGGGGCTTTGATTGCACCACTTTGCCAATGTCAAAACACTTCATCCCGCTGAGACCCCGATGTCACTCCCCGAGCCCGGGGCAGTGGGGTCTGACTCAAAGTCAATCAGCAATCTGAAGGTCGTCGAGGACGAGAGCGGGATCCATGCACCGGCCTCTTTTTCCATTGTGCAGCCGCTTTCATATTTCACCTTGCTCATTAATTAGCATCAGAAAATAATCATAAAATTTGCCGGATTCATAAATCTCCTCTGTCATATAAACCCAGCCACAAGCAAGGACACTTCCGCTTCTCCTTTTTTTCTTTTTTTTTTTGTTCACCAGCATCGGTCAACTGAATTCCCGGAGCACGCCACATTATGGACTAAATCAATCAAAGCGGTGGCTCCATTAATTGCACCGTGGACCCAGGGCCGCCTTCTAAGTGGGGTTACTCGCCAGGCTCCAAGCTGTGATGGAGATGAAGAGGAGGACGCTGGGAGACGGAGACAGGGGGCCGATTTGTGTGACGGAGCCTGCAGCAGGACAAGCAGGGCACTTAATGCAGATCACCGGGAACGCATCATTATATGCGCCATTTACCAGATGCCCATTTAACATGCAATAATTAGATCAGTGCATTTAGAGAAAAGGGGCAAGAGGGAGGGGGGCAGATTAAACCTGCATAAATGGGAGTCTGCTATAACATCAAGAGCCCCCTAGGGTTGTCAAAATTATTATTTAGGGGCATTTATTCTTTTGAGTGCCCCAGGAACACACACACACACACACACACACACGCACACGCACACACACAGGCCTTTGTGTTTCTCATACACCATGCCTCTCTCTCTCTCTCTCTCTCTCTCACTCAGTAGGCTGTGAGCAATATTGTTTGGGCTATTACCCTAAAAGATGCTCAGCCCTCTGCACTCTTTCTTTGTACAGTGTGTCCGCCTAATTACTCCTCCCATTCATGTTGCCCATCTCAGAACTACCGCACTATCCATGTGAGCACCCCCTCCAGGCACTTGAGAAAACACAATTTCGTATTGTTGATGTAGTGGCCTCCGTGGTATTTAGCAAGAACTCCCATTTCTCCTCTAAAGGCGAGCCACTTATGACAAAAAAAAAGAAAACCAAGAGCCAAGAGATATTCTCATAAATCTCATTTTGTCAGTGTGCCCATGGCAAACAGCATCCAACCCCTCCCCTCCCCTCCAAGCCTTTAAAAAAATGCACATTATGTGACGCATAAAACCATTTCATCAGCAAATTACCCCTAAGGCCAAGAGAAGAGTGTCAGTAAAAAGCGACTCATCCCCTTATTGTTGATCCAGCGCCACTCGAGGTTCTTTATACGGCCTCTTTTCAAATGCGCCGTCCCATTTCAATCCATTTGACATCTCATCCATTTCTTGTTCCTCCACTAAAAAAAGGTTGAATAAACACAAACCGTACTGGAGCGATGAGGCGCTTTCGGGATCTGAAAAACGTGCCGGGTTCATGGAAGCTTCTGGACCGGCTGTCAGTCAAGCTTTTGCACACAAATGGAGGAAAAACAGGCAAGCCTGCTGTGCTGAATGTCTAGCATGGATACATACAGTATATAGACTTTCGAAATGAGAATTTATTTCATATCAGAACCAAGATGGCATTTGGTGAATTCAAACTGATGTTACAAATTTTCACCTTAAGAATTGAAATCTTGGGGCCTCCGATGTGTAAAGTGCTCGCACTATCATCCGGAGATCGCGAGTTTGATTCCCGGGTGATGCTGTAACCTGTCTAGAGAGAGCTGATTGGCCGAGCTCTCTCAGAGGGGAGGGATGAGAGGTACTTGGTGCTCCCACATTTACTCACGGCTGTACAGCCAATCAGGGGCGTCTGTGAGCTCACGCAAGTGGAAGGAGTGGATAGCGCTGTCCTCCGAGAGTGTTACACCGCCACCAATGGTTCGAAAAAACATGTGATAGTCCTCGTCCCTCCCGACTGAGTGGTAGTAGTAGCCTTAATGTGGGAGCCCCCTAATTGGACACGACTAAATTAGGGAGAAAATCGGGGGAAAATATCCCCCCGAATTTTGGGCACACTGAACAAGCGAAGGAACGAACCAAACTGAAACCATCACCGGCTAAGTTGCGTGTACTTCCAGGATCCGTTGTGTCGATCTTTTTGCGTCAGTGCAAAGCCAAGCAAAGAGAGATTTCTCAGTCAGAGAAAGCTGTTTTGATAGAGTCCACCCATGATACCAATGCTTTGTAATATTGGTGATCATTTTAGGTGACTGGGACGGATTATCTATACTTACATTGTTTTTAATGGAAGAATTTGTATCGCAATATGAATGTCCTCCTTAAGAACTCGCCTCCAGAACGAAATCAATTCGTATGCTGTGGCTTCTGCTGTATTTTCATGTACATCTACAATATCCAATACCACAATATCTTAAGTACTGTATATGTGGAGCGACCTGTGTAAACTCAGAGTCTGAGACTAAAAATTGCCTTGCCTTGGCTTTCTGCCTGCCAAGCAAAGTGCAGAGATCTGGTATAATAAACGCTTTCTGCCTAAAGATCTTCAAAAGCTGAGCTTAGACACATAACTTACTTTCCCCTCAAGCAGTGAACATATGCTACACTAATACTTTCAATATTCCAGTCTCTTTTTCAGCCTAATCTCTACATCTTTAGTGCACCATCGAGGTCAGGTTTTTGAGTCAAACCTCATTTAAAGAGGCCACTGTATTATATCTGGTAGAGATGTCAGTAATAATGTGTGTGTGTGTGTGTGAAGGAGGGGCTAAAGGGGCCCGGATATTACAACTATGAAGCTGTTCGGAGTGCATCAGAGATGATAGAGGTAGTTATAAGGGCAAAGGTTGGCCATCCAAGTTATTAAAGGAATATTTCTAGTAAAAAAACAAAATTGATCTTCAGTAGTCTGGTTCAGGATTATCCTGGTCAGGCTTGTAGTGGATGCGGAGCCTACGCGAGGAACACTGGGTGTGAAGCATGTACGTATGCACCCTGGATCACAGGGCACCATGCAATGATGCTATAAGTATCTGTTTAGTGCTGCAAGGATCCGTATTTAGCCCAAAGTGGGTGTTAAATTAACCAAATTAAAAAAAATAAAAATTAAGCTATGCCTGTGGGGATCGAAGGCGAGCTCGTCTGGTTCAATGCCACTGAAAAGCTCCTGAAGCACCAAATTACTGAAAATAAAATCAATACCAGCCACTTTAGATTTAGGTTGTTGATCCAGCCTCCAAATCACGTAACCCATGAGATGCACCGGTTAAACAAGCCTGATCCATGGAGGCAACCTGGTCAGATGTTATAAGGGGAACCTACACAATATTTATATTTTTGAAACTCTTATCTTAATCTTTATATAGAGATTCATTTATTTGTCAAATATCTTTCACAGCTCAGTGAAATTATATAAAATTATGTTTTTACATCATCTGATCGTAGCACGTCTTAATATTAGACAAATACAACCTCAGATGAGCAACAATATACTGTATAACTCACCGTGTCATTATTTATTTAACAAAAATTACGCGAATAAGAAACATGCAGGCAATACTAAGTATCCCCCGACTGCTTCCTCAGGATCTCAGAGGGTAAGTTGCAGCCAGGTTCTGCTAAGCATCAGCCCCTGATTAATTGATCATCAGCAGGTGTGTACTAGACCTCTAGAAATGCAGAGGTCTTGGCAATTTTCTACTCTGGAGCATTCAGGTCTGTGTTAACACAATGACGAAAAGGAAAGACATAAGCAGTGGTCTTAGAGAAGCAATTGTTGCTGCACATCAATCTGGAAAGGGTTATAAAACCATTTCCAAACAATTTTAAGTTCAACACTCTTCAGTGAGAAAAATGATACACAAGTGGAAAGTTGTCAATCTTTCCCGGAGTGGACGTCCCAGCACATTCATCCCTAGGTCAGAGCGTGCAATGTTCGGAGAAATCCCCAAAAACCCAAAAGCTACTGTACATCTCAGACCCAACAGACTTCATCGAGCATGTAAAATGTTAAAGTCCACGACAGCAGAATTACACTGAAGGCTGAAGTATGGTCTGTTTGGAAGTGTTGGAGAAATATATCCTGTCTGAAAAAAACAAAACATGGAGGCACGACTGAAGTTCACAAAACTACATCTGAACAAACGACTAGGCTTCTGGAAGTCCTATGGACAGATAAGACTAAAGTGGAGTTGTTTAAAGTTGTTTAAAGTGGTAAAGCACTCGCCCTATCATCCCGAGATCGCTGGTTCGAACCCCGGGTGATGCTGTTGCCTCTCACAGCCAGAGGCTTAGAGAGACCTGATTGGCCGAGCTCTCTCAGGGGGGAGGGATGAGAGGTACTTTGCGCTCCCACATTAGCGACGGCTCTACGAGCCAATCAAGGGCGTCTATGAGCTCGCGTAAGCGGAAGGAGCGGATAGCGCTGTTCCTCGGAGTGTGTTACGCCGCCCACCCAACGGTGCGTGAGCGAGCAGTTCGAAAAAAGTGGTCGGTGACGTCACGTGGGTCGGAGGAAACACGTGGGCGGTCTACGGCCCTCCCGACTGAGTGGCGGTATGAGCTTAATGTGGGAGCCCCCTAGTGACTGGGAGGAATTGTAGACGACAAAATTAGGGGAGAAAATCCAGCGCCTATTGCATAATAAAAGGCTTTATCATTTCATACACTGGAGGACTTGAAACCAGTCTCAGAAAATGTTTAGTCTGTCTGTCTCTGTCTGTTCTGGCTGGACAGAATTTTATGAAACTCTGGCAGTAGTTTGGCATTTGCCTGAAGTTTAATCCGTGCCATAAATGAAATCAAAATGTTGAGTAAAAGAGATATTATGAACAGTTATGTGCCAGATTTAATAATCTACTTTAAAATAAGCTACTAATGCGCTACTTGCTCAATGTAAACAAACACCTGAATTAATAGATATTCATTAGAAAAGCGAAACTAAATCTTTTTACTGGGATTAGTTGAAACTTATACCACTGAAATAACAGCGCTGAAGTGATATAAGTGAATGATCCGTATTCACTGAAAATTGGTCAGTTACACCACTTCTTAAACTAATTTAAATTCTTTCCTATTTCTATTTCCCAAAAATGGTATGTAGACTCATTTAAACCATCCTGACCAGGCAGTTACTAAGGATGCTATAATGATGCAATGATGTTTATCCTAAAAGCCTCATATATAAGCGCTAGCTCACACCCAGGTTAGCTTTCTAAAGAAACAAACAAGAAAGATGTATATTCCTACCTCTATTTGTAACCATTTAAAAAAAATCTTTCATTTCCAAATAATGTTAAATAATCAGTTACATCTGTAAAGCACCTACCCCTTTTCTAGGGAAATTTTAGAGGTGTCAATCCAGCTAACAGAACCCGGAGGAAACTAGAGTCACTAAATGGCTCGCTTTCTTCGTTTATATTTTTCCTAAGGATTGGCAAACCAGGAAATTACCCCGAATTAACTTGTAATGCATATAGACAAATATGAAACCTGTATTTTTGTAAAATGCCACCAACTGACATTTAAATGCAAAATTCAAGTTCAACAACTTCCCTTAGGTTTCCCATCTGAAGTGAATATCATAGTGTACAGTAGGTGTTCTGTTTATTTTCTCCGTACAAGGAGGCATGTTGAAACTTATGTCCGAGCCACATATGTTACGTGTTATACCTTACAAAAAAAGACCCTCCTGTCTCATTGTATCTCAGTTGCCAGACAGACTGTTTTTTGATGAACTGCTTGTTATTCGATACTGTAGCATATTGATCGTCGTCTATTTATTCCCTTCCGGCAGTCCTGTGGAATCTCAATGCAACCCAACATATGTTCGCTCCTTTTTTCCCTCATCTCTGGCATCTGGACGTGCTTTTATAGACATCTTAATGGAGTTATTTATGGAAGAAATAAAAATGTTACAGGTCATCAGCACCCACCCCCGGCATCCCCCTACCTTCTAGAGGCTGTGCAATGGCACGTGTACTTCAGAGCCATTAAACCCACCATCCTCTAGAACGCACGCCGGGAAGGATGGCGCTCTGTAGGGGGGTTAATGGATTGCAAAAGATGTGACACTCAGAGCTTGCCATCTTCTATAGAGTACATTTAGAGAAGGACTCGGGTTGAGCAAATGAGCAGAGCCGAGTAAAATGGGATTTGTTATCTGCAGCTATACTCAAGTGGCGTTAATGTCTGGCACGTTGTTCTAGCTCATCGATGTACTGTATTCAAGCATATCAGACAGCGAAGGTAAAGGAAGTGGTCCAGCTGCTTAACAGTCCATCCGGTGAGACGTGCAATTAAGACGTGCACGCATCCATCTGTCACACAGCCATAAAAATCATGAAATCTCCTGGCAAGAAGGTGCACACATTGTCTTGCTGGTATTTTCAGCTTGAGATCCTGCAGGCTTTTATACTGTAAAGCAGCAAGTTTCATATTAAAGTGACAACAAGCCAAGCTTAATTGGGGAAAAAACACTCCAGTGCATAATTGTCATGTGGAAGGAAAAAAAAAAAGGCAACAATGTTTCTTTTTCTTCTTCGTTGAAATTACTCTCGTTTCATATTTCATCGTTTCAAATAATTAATCATAAGCAGCAGCAAGAACAACAACATTAAAAAGCTTACATGAGCTGTTGTGTGTGTGATAAATTGTGTTGGTAGAGAGGCTTACTGCAACCAACCTTGCCATCACCCAAACCGACAGACAGTGTACTATATTTTCCCCTTCTCTCTCTCTCTCTCTCTCTCTCTCTCTCTCTCTCTCTCTCTCGCTTCTAAATCGCAAACCGTTTTATGAAACATATGCAGCTTGTGTTGTGTCAGACATAGATGATATCTCCATCTAATAACACAAAGAGCTTTTTTATTCCTCCGTCTCTGGGATTTGTGTCACATGATTGGCTGTTGGCTGTTTAGCCTAGTTAGCTTTGCAGATAAAATTAAACTGCCCATGACATGATTTATGGGTGTAATTTTGCACAGCAGGCTCATATCTAGTGGCAGCCGCCGTGCTCCGTGTGTCAGAGTGTGTGTGTGTGTGTGACAAGAGAAAGAGGCAGTGCCAAATCTGCTGTACAGAACCTGGTGGGAAATGCAGGGAAAACAAAATAGATGACGCAAAAAAAGGAAATCGGTGCTTAATTACTGTGATTAAAGGATAATAGACAACCAAAGAATATCAAGAAGTAATGGATTAGAGGCATGAGACAAATAAAACGGTTGATGCTAGCAACAGAAGTAGCACACTTTCATGTGGAGACAAAACAGCAAAGTCAGAGGCGCAAGGGACCGAGCGAACAACTCAAAATGAAACAGCAAGTTTTGGGACATAAAGGACAAACAAAAATCTGTCTTGTTAAAGAACATACAGTAAGACAGCGAATCTAAAAAAAAAAAACACGACAGCAGAACTAAAAGCAACCCAGAATCATTAAGACACAACAGCAATTTCAAAAACAAATTACACAACGCAAGAGGAAAAACAAAAATGCAATTTGGAGGCACAAGCAATGAGAAGAGAAAAAAATGGAACCAAGACACCGACACTAACAATGCAAACGTTATAATCCTCAGTTATTTAACCTGTAGCCTATTAAGTGTGCTAATTTTCACTATAGAACGAAATCGCATTGTCTTTCATATGATTTACTAGCGTAAATACTGTATCTGCCGTTGACGTGATTTTTTTAAAAAATAGTTAAAAAGTTAAAGCTAAAAATAATCTGATCAGCTTTAATGTAATCAGTGATATTATTATTATTATTATTAGTACTGTAGTAGTAGTAGAAGTATTTCAGGTTGAAGCCCACATACATGTCTCTCTGTCTTTCTGTACAGCAGAACTCTCTGCATAATTTATTAATACAAAGAAATAAAAGTTTGTAAGGTTGATTATCTTACGCCATGTTTACGCTAAGTTGTACTTCTTTCATCGTCAGCCAGATACACTCCCTTTCTGCAATCAGAGAGGGAATCACAGAGGAGAAATTAAAAAGGTAGATTGGATAAAGATTAAGGCTGAATACCATTTCTACCCCTTACCCCTTACCCCTTCCCCTTGTCCCTTGAAACGAAGTGGTAAGGGGAAGGGTTTAAATCCTTCCCCTAAGAAATGGGACACCACTACAACACTGTTATACGTCATCATACGCTGTCGCTAGTTCCTAATGTTATGTCAGAGGACATGCGCCGATGTTTATCACACATTCCAATAAGATCCGCCGTATTTAGATTTTTTAAAAAGTTGCTCATTTTCACTACGAAAACGGACGAGCCTTCGGGTTTCCTCAGCCGTCCCTATACAGAATATAAATTACAAAACTGTGGTCACGGTGCAATAAGTAAGAATAGTTTAAGCACCGTTCATTTACATGTACACATATGGCCGTTAGCAAAACAAACAATG
>JAQMYK010000009.1:5946694-5958449 GCA_030014345.1 Clarias buthupogon
TCAACTGTTCAAAGGAGATTAATGCATTTTTTGGACGCCTTCAGCATTCCTTTACAATGTAGAAAGAAATAAAAATTTGAGTTAGAAAGTGAGTTAGAAAGTGTTCTAAACGGTAACGGTAGTGTAACGGTAGTGTATATATATTAATATGTAAAATTTAAGTGGTATAAGAGGAAATAATCCACTTTGGGATGTGCTATTATTGGAAAATAATCCACTTTGGCTGGTAACAGTAATTCACTTTGCCTCAGGTTCCATCACACTACTGTGTAGTTGTTTATTTTCCTTTACCAGCATGCCCCCATGTGCTGTATTGCTTTTCTTGCTGTCAGTGCAATTCAAACAGCTTTTAAAAAGGTTAACTGGTTAAGCATAACTGAAAATGGTCTCAGCATCCCAAAGGATTCTTGCCAAAGCAAACATTGTGTTATAAGGTTCTACACTTAACCGATTTGTGTTCCCTCAGAAAAACAAACCGTTCTAAATTTCGTCTTTGTTTATCGTATAAAATAAGTCTGTTGCTTTCAGTTTATCATGAAAGAAATGAGGGTTTCCGGGTGCCCGTTCAGACACATGGCTATGTAGCCTTGCTAATCATTTGTTATAAAAACGGAGCCATGCATAACAAGCTCATATATTGGATTTCCAGCTGTCATGCCCCTATCAGTAGAAAAGTGAAACATTACCACCAGCCCGCTGTGAATCTATCAATTCCTGCGAAAACGTCTGCTGCTGCCAGATGCCCAATAACGTCTGCTCCTATCGCACCGATTGTTCTTTATTTCCCCTATTAAATATCAATCACGCAGAGATTAAGAAGTAAGACACCTACTAAGCTGTAATGGGTAAACAGTTTCTCCTTTCCTGGAATATATATATTCCCTGTAAATTATACGCTGTAATTAAAACAACTTTAAAACCGCTGTCTTGGAGTACACAAAACCGGATCTATTTACATAACGAACATTCGGAGATCGTAGCAGATGCACGGAGGCGACGAAAAGCCCAAAGCCCGACTCGGAAGCTTCCTTATCCACGACTAAGCTAAAATAAATTGTCTGCTTTAATTGGTGTCACAATGTGTGGGTCAGCGTGTCTCAAGCGCACAGTAAAAAGGTGACAAATGGGACAAGGTCTCTAACCGCCAGTCGACGCTATTATAAAGATTAAGGGAAAAAATGCTGTAGGTGTCGGCAAAAAAAAAGGGAGATTGAAATACTGCCAGGAGATGTATTACCAGGGTGGAAAGTGCTCACTGCGCTCTTAATGGATCCTGCTGATTTACGGCGAGAAGCCCCGGGCCAGGCCTGAGACCTCTGGCAGCCATTTTTGCTCCACTGTCCTCGCACTGAGGTTTTACTCGATACAGCCAGAGTCCCTCACGAGTGCCAGGACTTCTGAAGTGACAAGCTGGGCATGAAAGTACTGCTTTTAAGTCCGAGCATATCTCGCATTATCATAACGGACAGATATTGCTGTAGCGTGTTAGCCACCAAGCTGTCCAAAGGTTTGGTTGGCACCGGATAGCATATGGATTATTAGCATACTATGAATTCATGGAGGGAAAAAAAAAAAAAATTCACATTTGCCTGTAGTTTCAATCAATTCTTCTCATTTCTGAAGGTAACGATGCATATTAATTCACACATGTTTACCTCCGTCAGGTTTACCAGGAAATGTCACACGCCAAGTGTTTTATGGAAATTTTCTTAATAGACACAGACAACAATGTCATGCAAGTGATCTCCAGCCAGTGCCACTGCTTCACCAGCTGTTTTACACCCATTCAAAGGTTAATTGTATATCAAATAATCATGCTTTGTAGTGTGTGTGTGTGTGTGTGTGTGTTTGGCACCAAACCGAAACCTCCGGTGAAGCGATTTGTAAAGATCCAGATTCATTTCCGTGCAACAGCCTGGCATTTGGGGCTTCATTTGGGGCAATTTGTATCCTAATTACGTGGAAGCAGAAGCAAGATTTCAGACTCGACTGGCAAACGACTTTAGATCTTTGTCAGAGATGCCAGAGCAGCAATTAAGAACACGCAGTCATGCATTGCAGACCGCAATCAACACGCTTTGCGTTCTCTTCTGGAGGCTCATCTCGGGATCACCGAAGCGTGGTTTTGGAAGAAATTTGATGAATCACATTGACTTTCCACTTGACCACCAATTGCTGAGACCATCATCTCTTCACATGGAACAAAAAAAGCTAAATGGTTTGACAATTAACTTAGGAGTCTTTCTTTACTTATCTGCATTGAGTAATGAACAGCCAGTCTACCCTGCATTCTTACAACAATCAATAAGAAAGCAGGATTTTACTAAGCCGTGAAGCTGATGATGAGTGTGTATGTCAGAGAATGCAACTGTTCGGTATGTGTGTGTGTGGAAGGTCTATCTGTTTCACCCCGACTCCACACAGCATTTGTAGCTTGACAGTGAATATGTCACTTCTCTTTAAAGAGATACGGCATAGGAAGCTGACTGTACAATCCCCGATGCTTTCCACCATCTCAAATATAACCTCCAGCATTGTAGCACGGGTCTACTGTACATAGACATTCATGTCTGTTAGTGGCTGATTGAATACTCGAATATTGTGCGCCAGCCACAGAAGAGCGCAGTTGGTGTTATGAAGTCAAAATGCAAATGTTTGCCTGATGAGCAAGCGAAAGTCAATAGCTCTGTCAGAAAAGCACATAATATTGTTTATATCATAGAGCTGTTGAATTCTCTATTCTGATTGGTCAGACTTCAATAAGCTTGGGTTCTGCTCTGAATGGACTATCAGAATAAGATGTGCAAAACAACCCACAATCGAGGAAAGTTATTCAGAGATGGAGCGTGCTATAGTTGGGTCACATGTGCAGCATTACCCTCATTCAGCTACCATGATGATTTCTCTTGAAGCACTCTTGGAAAAATGTACAGTAGCGATCAGGACCAAAGAAGACACCAAGCAAGATGAAAACACCTGATGGATCAGCAACTCAACCTCAAAGATCCTGGAAGGTTTTGACCCTTTATCACCAAGAGTTTGAAGAAAATGCTGTCCTGAAATTCAGCACTACTCACAGGATCAAACTTCTAGAAGTTCTAGAGGTTCTAGAGGTTCTAGAAGCCTCCCATCCAGAAACTATCCTGCAACCAAATGAGAGATAAAATGTAAAACTAACAAGACATTCTTCCATTCCTTGGTCACATTGATATCTAAGGATATAACAATGATGTTTTTCTGCTTCCCATCGAAACCCCCATTCTAAAGTGTCATTTTCATTTTTTAAAACTTGCCCTAAGCATTTGGTCTGTTTGATGTGAAGTATGAAAGCTGTTTTTGAATCTGGGAGCAGTTCAAAGAAACCAATCTACAGTATGGTCAGCTTGAAAACAGTGGTCTGGGGTTCAGGTCATGCCAGGTGTGTTTGCTTACTGTGTTGCATACAGAGTAACGTTCGCGGTTCAACTTGTCCGGTTACTTCCTAAAAGGTTTTTTACAGTCAACGGAGGACAAGGAACCCCAAACTGTTCCTCTTTGGACCTGCTTCTTGTTTGTCCATGTTGTTTGTTGTTGTGCTGTTGAGGTGACAGGTTCCATTATTTCTATAGCAGTGGTGGTTTTTGCAGGAATGGGTTCCTAGACTATGTCAAACCCTTTTCCTTTCTCTTCTGTGCTTTGGGACTGGAAACAGTAGAGTGATTTTGTCTAGGCATAGGGTTAAAGGCCTTGCCCAAGGGTCCAACAGTGGCAACCCGTTGGTGGCAGGGGTTAAATCCCTGAGCTTCCAATCAGCAGCCCAGTGCCTCAACCGCCTGACCCACTACTTCCCCAGTGGCATTCCGTGCATCCCATAAACTGCTTGAGTGTTGGTACCAAAGGAACCAGTTCATTGACATTCTTTGAGGTCTTTGCTGATTGAAAGGAAAACAACCAAAGCAAGAAATTGAAGCACCCAACATTTGCAACATTTGCACACGAGAGTGAGTTATGAAGCTGCGCAACAAAGCCAAAAATCCTTTATGTGAAAGCACACCTGATTATGAGCTCTTCCTCCAAATGAAAACAAATTGATCAACACCCTGATATCTGAAGATGTACCTTTCTGCAGCCCTAATGCAACAGCAGTGATCCGGCTAATCAAGACTAA
Organism: Clarias buthupogon; assembly: GCA_030014345.1. Lineage (NCBI taxonomy): Eukaryota > Metazoa > Chordata > Actinopteri > Siluriformes > Clariidae > Clarias > Clarias buthupogon. The sequence continues at coordinate 5,950,842 of JAQMYK010000009.1, forward strand.
TTACTTTCCTAGAGCAGGTGTGTTGGAAGAATAAGTTTTGGACCGAAATCTGTAGGAAGGTTCCAGAAGCAAGGTGCGTGATCACTGCTCTACAGTTATTACACTAAAAGAGAACCCAAGCCTATATGAAGCAGCCTGTAATTCTATTCAACGTCAAGAGTTTGATTTTGAGTGTTTTTGGTGCTCTGATTCTCCTCAGCAGCCAAATTACTCATCTACGACTCTTCAGGAGCCCTTCACTCTAGTGGACTTCCTCATCCTGCTCACAACATTCTGTGCACTGCTGTCTAATGCCAGGAAGGATGATAAACAAGACACTTTCAGTAAAAATTGGACTCGCAGTTTAATTTCATGCCCTTTCCGGATTTTACAGTAAAACAATTCTGAAGGCATTGAAAATATGCAATAATCTTCTTTGAACAGTTGATGTCGAGATGTGTCTGCTACTACAGCTGTAATCTGAGGCATGTTAATTGTTGATTTATTCAAAGAAGAGATGAGGTTTGGTCTTGCTTTCCTGGGAAGGTTTGATCATGGTGCTTGATGGGTTTTGCAAACAAACTTGACAATACTTTATTTGCAAGAACTGTTCCAGAACAGGCGGCACGTTGGTGTAGTGGTGAGCACTGTCGCCTTGCACCTCCAGGGTCCGGGTTCGATTCCCGGCCAGACTCGATTCCTGAGCCTGTGCCGGGAGTTTGCATGTTCTCCCCATGTTTGGTGGGTTTCCTCTGTGTACTCCGGTTTCCTCTCACAGTCCAAAGACATGTAGGTTAGGTTGATTGGCGGTCCCAAATTGCCTGTAGTGTGTGCGTATGTGTGTGCCCTGCGATGGGTTGGCACCCTGTCCAGGGTGTATCCCGCCTTGTGCCCTAAGCCTCCTGGGATAGACTCCAGGTCCCTGAGACCCTGAATACAGGATAAAGTGTATAGAAGATGAGTGAGTGTTCCAGAACAGCTGACAAAATAACAACTGATTGTTGTCGTTACTTAATTACCTAATGCATTGTTATTTCATAGTTTTGTTCAAGAATGTCGAAAATAAATCACTATACATTATTGCTCTCCTAATATCACAGAAAACATGTTTTTATTCTTTCCACAATATCTTACAAGGTTTCTTTGCTAGCAATAACGACCTTGATCTTCAACAATTTTAGATAATTTACTCCACCCCAAAAACAACTCAGACTTCCAGTTTATCTACAGTATGTGAAGTCTTTAGGTGAAGTCTTGCTTGACAAGAGTCTGAATGTGCGTGTTTGTGCATTTTTCCATGACTTCTTTTGGTTAACTTCTCCCTACCCTAGTTAAATCCGTCACCAGAAACCCTTACATTTCGGATCAGTTTCATTAAATAAAATGCATCCAAACCCTGTCTGTGCGTGACAACATCACCACTACGGCCGCATCAGTATCTTTTTTCAGCAGAAGATGCAAATTGTGCTGTTCCTAGTCGGAAAGCAAACATGTCTGTGAAAAGCTTTCCAAAGGATCCAGATATCAGCGATGTGTTTCTGAAGTCTGTTTTTCCCCTGTGGATTTCAGGCCAGGCTTAGCAGCATGTTCAGCACATTTTAGCCCAGGCTGCTTTTGAACGAGGCACAATGCACCGTATGTTTTGCCAAAATGTTAATGACTATTCAGTATGAATGCTGTTTAGAAGCCAGCTTTATATAGACTATGAATGCACCATTATACAGTACACCTCAGAGTTATTTTCTTTTTAGCTAGCTTAAGGTATGACTTTGGAGCTGTGTACTGAAATGAATATTTCAGAGTGTTGAGAAGAGGATTGTCCTGTGTGAAAATGCAGGAGATTATGTCACATGATTGGGGCAAAGCAAAAGGCTTTTCCTAAATGTTTATCAGGGGATTTTGTGCTGAATGTTGCTTAAATGAAAAGGGGTGAATTCTGGTTCTGAATAATGAGGTCAATGAGGAAGTACGAAAATGTGCTGTTTTTTGAATGACCACTAGGGTCGTCCAAAAGTGAGTCAGTTCCCATAGACCCCATGTCATAACCATGTTATGGTTTTGGTCTCCAGCTAGATGTCCCGTTCATGACAACTAATCGAAAATTACAATAAGACATAAAATTATACATCATTAGAGACTGATTTGAGTGACGACTGCATTGCAGATGTCAAACTGCTAGCTGTCTGCTGTGCTTCATTCAACTAACCACCTCACTGGAATCATTGTAGTTTAACCTCCCACAAGAAATGTATGAGTTTGGATGGACAACATGTAGGGTATGGATGACTTCAGTCAAGTGCAAAGTAACTTTAGCATGTAAACTGTCAATTTTGTGAAAGAAATGTGGTTTAAAAAAATCATGAATGGAGATCGCTTAAACACTTGGTGAAGTTGGGTGGGTAAAAAAATCAACAGTAAAAACCATAGGTAGGTTTAATAGTGAAAGGAAGAGAATTTCCATACACACACACAATGTGATGAGAGTTAAGCTAGCGGAGGCAGGTACAGTAGGCCGGTTCCAACCAACAGCCAGGCGTCATTCTTTTCTCACATATATGGATTAACTGAGGTTTGGGCAAAGATGGCGATGAAAGGCGATGTCAGGTTTGCCAAGATGGCGATGACCGGAGCTCCTACAGTTGATCTACAGTACAAATCCACTCTTTAGAAACCCTATGGGTGACGTCACAGAGGGTTTATCCAGTTCTTATTCTGTCTATGCTTAAGGCCTTGTTCACACGGGTGTTAAAATCGACCGTTTTTCTGGCGTTCGTAGCGTCCAGTGAGCGCGGATGAAACGCAGAGGGTTTTCTTCACATAGGAGTCAATGAGAGCGTTCACACGGGCTTTGGTGACGTGCGTTTGTCCGGCTGCGCGTTTATACGGCGTTAAAACAACGTTGCATGCAGCTTTTTCTTGCCGTTCAAATCCCAACGAACGCAAGGAAAACGCTTCTAGTCCATTTTCTCCGCGTTCATTTTACACTTCGGAGGACCGGATATATCCCATGATCCTACATGCTATACATATTTTTGCTTTTTTTTGGAAAAAAAGCAAAAATAAAATGCCTATTTTTAAATATTTTTTATATATTATATAAAAATATAATAATTTAATAAGAATTTTTAAAACAAGAAGATTAATGTCTAATATAGCAAAATGGTCCATATTAAAACGAGGCACCTCAAATAAAACGACAAGGGCTTTCATATCCAGTTCCCGACACACTGCCTCCACAGGTTAAACACACGAACTACAATTTGGGCTGCAGGCTGGCGTTAGACAGAGACAAATGAACGCGAGTGTAGAAGTCAATCGAGCGCCAATACAAAAATAAACGTCTAGGACGTTCAGAGCGCGTTCGTTTATCCAAAAATTTAACGCCCGTGTGAACAAGGCCTTAATGTGAGTGTCCTTCTTATTATGGTATTGATTCCAGAACCATACTAATAGCTAGCTAAAGCTAATAATAGTTGTGTTGACTGGATTTAACCTACTGATTTAGAACATTTAATTCGGGGGTTTTTTTCTTCTGAAAAAAAAAAAACTTTTATTTCTCATGCCTGGATTTTTAAACAATAATCAAATAAGCATTCACTTTTTTTTTCTTTTTTTTTACTTTTACTAATACAAAAAATAGCACCATTATTTTTCTCATCTTTGTTCTTAGACTTTTTTCTGCACATGTTCATCATTCCGCATCATATTCATTTCAGTACACAGCTCCAAAGTCACACCTTAAGCTAGCTAAAAAGAAAATAACTCCGAGGTGTACTGCATAATGGTACATTCATAGTCTCATAGTCAGGATGTTGCTGTTGCCAGGCCAATCAGTATACAGTATTTACACATACCAGTATTAGAAATCCCAATAACAACTTTGATGCGTTTTATCAAGGCCATAAAAGTATTTGCTTTTCATAAAATGTTTTTCCCATTTTTTTCTCACAAATTTACTTCTATCCAATTCCCACTTGACCTTTTAGGGCGCGCACCATACATCAATGGCAGCAACAACCAGGGAGTGTGTGAGATAAAGTGTGCTTCCTCTGATGCAGGTTTAGCCCCAGAACTGCTGTCCATCCAGGGAGTCCCTCACCTTTTGCCCTGAGTTTTCCAGGATAGACTCCAGGACCCTATTTTAATTATGCACAGGATACAGTAGGTGGTATAGAAAACCAGGGTGTGTAGACTTTTATATCCACTATACTGTACATTAGAGCCCACAAACAAATCACTCTATATTATAGTGCTAACATGCCCAGCGTTCACAGTATAGACCGGATCCAGGTGGACCAGGATCGAGCACTTAGCAATGATAAAATTTATTACCGTAGAAAAGGTGACTTAGAATTTTAGATTCCAGTGTACGCATGAGTTAGTATGCAGCGCATGCAGGCGAGTTCAGTGGCCTAGTCGGAACTATATTTCTATATAAATGTAGAGAGAATTCATTGAATATAAATTGAGCAAGCTGAATCAGCAAACAGAGATCCCTAAAATGCAGGCTCCCACTGATATATGTCTCATACGAAAATAAAAGGGAATGAAATATTGGTTTCACACAGCAAGAGAAAAATATATGACACAGGCTAACTACAGCCCTCAAAATCCTTATAAATAGAGTCCCTATGAAGTTTTATAGAGGAAACTAAATTCTGTACTTTGCTCCTAAGACGGGCAGCTCTGTCAGAAGGAAGAATCTGCCAATTATAATGGAAGCTAAAAATAATGCTTTTTAATAATGCCCCCCCCCCCCCACCCCCCTTTAATAAACACTGCAAACGTGTCGGTGATGTTTCTAGGTGGTTGCTAAGGCATAATGCGCCTTACACACTTGGGTAAAACACAAAAACAAGCTAAGAGGTGCTAAATCCGTGGGCTGTTGTTTAGCAGCCTCATTAAGTTTCATCATGCAACATTAAAATGCACTTGTAGCACAAATTCTATAAATTAGCTGCAATTATTTTGCCACCTGAGAACAGTCGGAACTCTTCATAACTTGTTTTTATGACTTAACTGTCATCACATCTGCGATCTGTCTGGGTTTAGGCCCGGTATGTGTGTGTGTGTGTGTGTGTGTGTGTGTGTGTGAGTGTGTGTGTGTGGGGAGAAAAAAAAGTCTGTGAAAATAAAATAAAAAGTCAGTGTCAGAAGTCAGAAGCTGTGTGATGGTGATGCCATGCCGGTAAGCGTGTGCGCCAAGCCCGTGCCTCTGTGCCAGGTAGGATAGACGAGCCTCGCTGTGCCAAAATGTCACTGTTTTGACCCGGAGGAGGAGATGAATCATGGCATGCTTGAAGACTGGCACTGAAAAAGAGTGGACAGATTGTCATATTGAACATCTGGCCTCTGTAGTTAGCAGCACGTCAGTCCTGAACTAGCATGCTAGATCACCACACCTGCCAGTAGAGATTTTCAGCAAGGACAAGGTGAGAAGTTCACATATGTTGATGAGTAAAATGTGTTTGTTTATAATCAGACGTGTCATAACTACGAGGGTAGTCAAAGGGGGACTTTTGGTTGCGCAGACGAACAAAACGGGGTCATGGGAGTTATAAAAACTAGCTTTATTTCTCTATATAATTGTCTGGAACGCTGGCCTCCCAGGAACTCCTTTAATGGGCCAAACATGTGGAAATGGCTTGGAGCAAGATCAGGACTGTGGCAATAACTTCTAGCCGAGTTCCTTTAATGTACTAGTGATGGGTTGTTCATGAACGATTCGTTCTTTTTAACATGACTCAGATGAACGAGTCGTCTCGGAGAGTGATTCGTTCATTTTCTATTGGGCGCGCATGCGAAAAGTAGCGCAAAACCTCCGTATGTTATATACAGGAAACAGAAATGAGTAGTTACCCTTGAGTCTTTTCGGTCCTGAGTCGTTCGTTCTTTTGTCACGTGACTCCCATAGACGCTATGCGGTGCAGTACACAGGAAACAGAATTGAACAATTCTCAGCAATGAGTCTTCAAGTCCCGAGTCGTTCGTTCGTTTGACACGTGACTCTCATAGAAGAAACGACTCAGATTGGAAGATATGAGAGGTGAGCTGCTCATTCTGTTAATTATAATATGTCCTTAGTTGCATTGTAATATTTTCATAACTGGAACTATAATCAAAATTTGTGTATATAAACGTTTTGGGTGTCTTTTTATTGAAAACGCAACATTTTAATTTATTTCTGATCAAAAGAACGAAATGAGAAATGACTCAAAAAAAGATTCGTTCATTTTGATGAACGAGATTCAAAGAACCGAGTCGCTAAAATGATTCGAACTTCCCATCACTATAATGTGCAAGTGGTGTTAGTGAATGATTGTGTGTACAAACCTCACAGACCATGAGAACATTCCACAAGCGGGCTCAGAGGGATTTATTTATAGGATTCTTTAAAATATTCGTACCATTAAAATTTTTTCCTGCGGTTAAGTTTCACTCCTTCATCTAAGGTTTTACGCCTTCATCTTCTTTCATGTGAAATATCATGAAAAATCCCGGTTCGACTTGAACGCCCCTTGTATAATGTAATTGTGTCGTACTGTGGGATATCCAGTAATTAGTGATAGAAAGAATGTTTCAAAGTGGCTGAAGATTGAGTTTTCTTATTGGGGGAAATTGTTTCGACTTGCATATGTAAAAAGTCACCTTGAGAAAAGCCACTTTATTAGGAACATCAATCAATCAGCCAATCATGTGGCTTGGTGTCGGGGTTCAAGCTGGAACCGGGGTTGTTATTTCTAGCGCGTTTGCAATTTAGCTTTTTTTTTTTTTTTAATCAAGCAATAAAAAGTTACAAAACTAAAAAATAAATAACTTTTTCTCTGACTTATCTTCCGAATATGAATCACTGATGACATTTGATGCACTGAAGCCGCAGAATAGCGCACAGATGTATTAAGTTATATAAGCGACATGAAGAAAATGAAATAAAACCCTGAGTAAAAATACAGATCAGGAAACTATTAAAGAGTCTATAAAAGTCAGCATATATGCCATGTGTTAATTAAAAATACTCTTAGACATGTCGCTATTTCAAGGCTGGCTGGGAGTTTTCTGGTTTCTTCCGACCGATCTTTTCTGAGCTAAGTAAACTGATTTATTGGATTATTGACTCTGTGACATTATTGAACTATGGTTTAATGAGGCAGCCAGCTTTGGTAGCTGGTTCGCTGAAAATTGTTGTTTGTAAATGCGAAAGGAAGACCGTTTTCACACTAGACCACTAGCTCGCACTTCCCAGAAACTCATCTATAACCGTCGGTCTGTCCTTGCCTGTGAAAGTCCCTTAAGGGCCTGGCACAAATGTCACTTTCATTCCAGTAGCCTGCACACACACACCTACGGAAAAAAAAACACACTCACACACAGAGAGAAAGGGAGAGAGACACCCAGGAGGTTAGTAAGGATATGATACAAAAGATGCCTACGGATATCTCCTTCGTGATAAGGCAGCATCAAGGTTATACGTCCATGCTTCAGAGGACTTTATCGTAAATCATTGTGAAATTGCTATGATGGGTATTCACAGAGGCCCCCTCTCCTGCCTGTTTGTGTGTGTGTGTGTGTGTGTGTGTGTTGTGTCTTACAGTTTGGACGATCTAAATCAGGACTGGATCTTCCTAATGG
>JAQMYK010000009.1:5958549-5975672 GCA_030014345.1 Clarias buthupogon
CCTTAACCTTCAACTGCTCAGATGTATAATGAGATAAAAATGTAAGTCGCTCTGGATAAGAGCGTCTGCCAAATGCCTAAACGTAAATGTATTATTGTTCCATAAAAATGTGGTTCTATTTTTTTTTTTTTTAACCTTCAAAACAATAAACTCTATTTTTCCTTAAATAATGATACATTTCTTTGTAACTTGTATTACTCATCTTGTGTGTGTGTGTGTGTGTGTGTGTGTGTGTGTGTGTGTTGTGGTCAAACAGAAACTAAGCCCACTGTAGTGGTTTATTCGTGAAATCACTCATGCAAAGGAAAACTTCATAGTCAGGGGTATTTAAATTGTTCTTTCATTAGTTGTTTTTTACAATACATTCTGCTACAAGGAGCAATAGAAAAAATAACACTCCCTTAAACAGAAATGGTGCTTTCCCATTTGGGAGTGGCTGAAAAGGAAGAACTGAAAGTGAATGTCACATGACGTGAACATGACTCGGTAGGTAGGGAATGAATGTACGTCATATGCTGAAGGGCACTAGTGTTAGTCATGGACTGAGAAACTGAGGGAGGTTTACATGGTGAAAACTTTTTTAGATTTAGGCTTTTCTAAAGGTAGGCATCTGGTTTTTCTCTTATCTTTCTGTCTTATTTTCTACTATTAATGACATTCTTAATTTATTCTGATCACCCACCGTCTCCTAGGTGTATATTCCTTATCTTGCCTTATAATGCAGTTTCTGTCTGTTGGGAGTTTGTATTACTACAGTTCCTTCACTGTTAATCCCAGAGACAAAACAAGAAAAAAGATACAGAATAACAGCAAAATATGGGCAGTCCAAATGAGTGTGTTTTTTTTTTAAAGGCAGGTCCACCTAGAGGGTAAAACTGCTATAAAAAGAAGACTTGTAGTCAAAATGTAAGGCACATGTTTGTTATAACAAACTAATTTTCCAATTTGAGATTAGAGAGACTAATAAAATAAATGTATTATTACATTTTTGTAATGTGTAAAAATGTATTGTTAACATAGCAGTGTATTATTACAGTATGTTATGGTTATAATTAATCATTGTATTAAATGCTCATTAGACGCGATTAAAACAAAAATATCTGTTTTCTGGAGACAGCATTTTATTTGTTAGCTGTCAGATCCATCTGTTGTGGTGTAAAATTTTCCAAACCACATATAATATACTGTATAATAGCAGATTTGAGAAGATAATGTAGTACAGGGTGAGAATATTAAATAACATCTTTATGAAGTATGCACTTATTGCATTAGTCAGTTTTATCTGTTATGAATAAATGAATAAAAATAGGCAGAATGATGCCAAACTTTTCACAGATTCCTTTTATAGTTTCACATCACTGTTGTAATTCCCCTCAAGCATATGTCTTACATTAGAGAAGTAGATTTAAAACAAATTGAATGCACATTTACAAATCAGCCATTAACATTATAACCACCTGCCTGAATGCCCCCTCCCTCCCCCCCAGCATTAGCATTAGAATCAGCATTAATCTTTACAGCAATTTGAGGTACAGTAACTATTCTATTGGATTGGACTAGATACCCTGTCACTGGTTCGCTGCTTTTCCTTCTTTGGACCACTTTTGATATGTACTGCAGACCAGGATCATCCCACAACAGCTGCAATTTTGGAGTTGCTCTGACCCAGTCAACTAACTATCACAATTTAGTCCTTCTCACAGTACATACAGTTGCAGTCTTTCATTAAAGTGGCAGAAGATGGGACTTAATCTTAGGAGGGTGGTCATAATGTTATGGATAATCTGTGTAATTAGTTAAACCTAACTGCTAAATAAAAAAAAAAGTAATGTAAATGCAAATGAAGTGCCTTATTTTTTCAACAATCACACTTTGACCAACTTTCTTTTTATATCACAGGCAACACTGTTCCAGCAGCATTCCAGAGATGCACATGGAAATTTTCAACCATTCCGCTTTTTCAGATTTTCCTGATATGTTAGGTTTTTCCTGCGATGAAGACTTCTTTCAGGTAAGCTATGTTTTACATATTTATGTACCTATCAAGAAAGATGAGAGGGAGGAATGGTGGGCAGGGCGCCAGTTTTCAGCATTAAGATAAAATTTCCGAATTTTTCCTTAGTGCGCTTTTCTGTCCATAAGCTTGAAGCCTGCAGTGTGTGGACCGGACTTCCATGTCCGGTTTGGTACACTTTCATGTACCAAAGGGATAACATGAACATTGCAGAAGAGTTAACTTTCTAGCAAGATGGTCACAGAACTAAAATGTTCACAGAATCACATATTTAAGAGTTATAGTTGTTATGGTCTGTAAAGGTATGTGGTTTTTAGTAGGGTTGCACCAACACGCAAATCTAATCAATTGATTTGATTACATAAATACTTCATGGAGTGCAGCAATGTGTTGCAATATTTAATTTTGTCCTAAATTTTGCTGGTGTATCTAAAATAAAGATACTAGTTCTCCCGGCCTGACCTCACAATGACAAGAGAGCTTAATCTGTTCATGGAACATCAGTCCAACTTGATTCAGACCCACTTGATTCCCACTATATGATATAGTGTATTCAGGGTCGGGGGAGCCTGGAGCATATCCCAGGAGACTTAGGGCACAAGGCGGGGTACACCCTGGACAGGGTCCCAATCCATCGCAGGGCAGCTAATAAACTTATTTCGTGCATTTTTGGTGTCTCATCTGGGGGCAAAGCTGTGCAATTTTTTTTATTATTATTTATTAATAAAAAATAGTTTTTGCTATATAAATTCTGTTACTGTCCAAATAGCCTCTGGACTTATTAATTCTTTACTTTTTATGGAAAAATTACTTGTAAAAATACATTTTTGTATGAGAAAATGCTTGAATAAAAGGTTAAAAAATTTAAGTCAAAGTTATGGTTATTATTTACTGACAAGTTAAATCAGCACCTCAGGATTAATCATCCAACCAGAAAATGATTAGAATAACAGTGAAAAACAATCCGTAGACTAGATGACGAATCGACTAATATATTTATTTAAAAGTATATAAATAAATATATAAAACAAAATATATCGTTAGGTGCAGCCCTAGTTCTTAGCCAGGTATTGTTTCTAAGTTCCTGGTCCTGAGTGTTTTTGCTATTACTGGCATTTGAAATTACACAATGTCTCCTGAAGATAGAATGAATGCTTTCCTGCTGTGCTGCCCTGGACGTCTAGGCTGCTACTTTTAGTGGCATATAATAAAAAACAAGGGTTAGAAAATTGTGTATTACAGAGTTAAGAATTTTCGTGTACTCACTGATACCTCTTAAATATATCTATAGTTTGGTTAAATGTTCTGACTAGTTAAAATATGTTCCAAAGCACCTGCTTCACTTTTTGTTTTATTTTTCTACACAAGCTGTCAATAATCTGAGATATTATAATACTGAATATAAATTTTTCGGTTAATTTGTGTCCTGTAGTCATAACATTTTTCTGGCTGCAGTTCCTAATTTTGCATGCTGCATTTGAAATTCCTTATCTGCCTTGCAGTTCCTGCCATGAATATGGATCCTTCTAGTTTGCTTGTGCTTGTTTTTTTTTTTTTTATTCAGAATTCACTTTTTAGATATTTTTAGTCATCCAAATGGAGAAATAAAAAAAATGTGAAAAAATTATTAGATCCTTTTTTCCTTTTCCATTTTGGTATTGGCCAGGTTTTAAACAATCCAATTAGATTTTTCACCTAATTTGTCCTCATATAAAAAGATACCCTTTACTTTCTTATTGCTCAGCTCTACACTGCTGCGCTCAGCTCTGCATTTCTCTGATGGGGACAGGGCTTAGAAGTCCTCATTTACAGAGACACTGTAACAGTGCATTCGGATGCAGAGTAAAGAGGAGATTGAGGTGTGGGAACTGCATTATCTCAGATTTATTTCAGCAGAAGCATTAAAAGACACACCTTTGAGACCTAGAGTTTTACTTTGTTCACCTACACACATAATTATTGACTCTTGTTTCACTTTTACTTGTCAGATCCACTTGACAACACTGTTTAGTCTGTACCAAACATGACCATTAAACTCTAAAGTTTGATTCTAGAGCGTACTCTACTCTAGTGAAGACACAAACCACAGCAATTTGCCAACAGTGACAACATATAAGTTATTAATGAACGACAGGTCACCTGTTAGTGTTTTTTAGTTACATTTTATTTTTTAATATGTTATAAACAACTTCATTATATATACTCCCCATATCTTTTTCTCTTTGTCTCTGTCTCTCTCTGTCTCTCTCTCTCTCTCTCTCTCTCTCTCTCTAAAAACACAGTCAGTCCTCCTCTGTCATTAATATTTTCTTGTTATATATGATTTTTTAATATCCATACAGCTGTTTAGTCCCAAACCTGTGAGTTCTCATCATATTGTGTGTGTATGGAAATGCTCTTACTTTCACTATATAATGCTGATACATAAGAGCATTTGATTAGAGCACACAATGAGATGGCCAGTTCATGTGTGAAAATGGTTCCTCATTCTCCCACAACCACTCTTTTTTTCTGGGTAGGCTCACTAACCAGTGCTTTTCTTATGTTCATACAGCTGTTTAGTCCCAATCCTGTGAGTTCTCATCACATTGTGTGTAGGTGTGTGTGTGTAAGGAAATGCTCTTACTTTCACTATTAAACATAGCTGTTGATTTTTTTTTACCATGCAAATTTACCAATTTGTTTAGGTGATCTCCATTCATGATTTTTTCCGACCACATTTCTTCCACAAAGTTGACAGTTCAGCACTATCCTTCAATGTTTTAATAATGTGTTGAAGGGTTCTTAACCCAGTTCCAGTAATTTCAAATCTCCTGAGTTGTTTTCTTTGCTGGATTCACACAATAGTTTTTTGGCTGGGTTGTTAAACAATATGAGTCATTTTTATAGGAACAGTAGAAAGCAACTTAATATAAAAGTCATTGTTTAATATTGTTGTTCAATGTTCATGTTGCAGCTGCAGCTGCTGTTCACTCGGTGCTGTTATACACAAATAATCCACACCATCTGACCAATCAGATTTGACAATTTAACCACACTATACTATAAATACAGTATTCTAAGTGAACATATAATGTGCTGTAAATCAAAAGAAGTACAAATGTGAATAAGAGGTGTGGTGTTTTTTTTTTTTTAATTGACTAAAGAGCTAGAGTTAGAAAGTTGTTTGTTTTTTTCCATGTGGGTGTAAGCAAGAAGTTATGAAGCTTGAAGGACACAGTGAAGTAAGAGTGTGGCAGTTAAAATTAAACTGCTAGTTTGTTTTTATTTTGAGCAAACAAGTTTAAAATCGCAGTCCCACGCACTTCTCAGGAATGACATAGCTGAGATTAAGGACCTATCAGAGTAAGAATTCTCAGACAATGCTGACAATGATGACACGTCTACATCTTTTTCCGTTGCTTAGCAGTTGAAATTCTAGTTTAGGCCACACCCAGTTAGGCTGTAAGACATGGAGCAGGTGTTAAGAACACTTCAAAGATAGTCAACCACAGCTGTTGCTTTAATAAAGATGAACATTTTGGAGGCAGAAAATCACCTCGCAGCTCAGTTTAAACTGGGACATGGCATTAGGTACTGTGGAATGTATTAAACGACATTGCTATTTTAGTTCCGTCGCAACAATGAAATTCAACACGTCATGGGCTCTTACAGAGAATATAAAGAATGTGTCTGTTTCTTGCTTAATCCCAAACTGAGTGAATGGAAGTTAAAAAAGAAAAAAGAAACGCTTGAAATCTCACAGTGCTTTTCTAAAAAGCTGAACTATGAAAAGGGGCTGCATTTCACCTGCCTTGCAGTCACTTCCTGTGGGTTTACTTGGACGTTAGTGATTGAGGAAAAAAAGTTTAGTGAGGAAGCCACAGCAGGGAAGCTGACTGGAGATCAGTGTTTAGTTACCTGGCCCTAATGTGAATACCTCCAGCAAGACCAGGATCTCTTTTTTTTTTGGTTTGGTTTTCTTTAGTGAGCAATAATGGAAGAAATGTTATTCATATCTGCATGTGTTAAATGAATGTGTGTGACCTATGAATGTATGACCTAAAATTTTAAAAATCATAGTAGCTTTTGTGTAGTGCTGAAGACCCCGTCCGCCCCGCTTCACCTTTCTCAGCTGATGGAAAAAGATGCTTCATGAGGGAACTCTGACTAAATGAACTGTAATTGTCCTGTGACTAATCCTGACCATGTTGACCAGCAGGCAAGATCACATTCCCCTGTTATCTTAACACACACTCACTCACGCACTCTCTGTGGAAGAGACGAGTAACTGCTTAGCTGAGAGTTTGTGACAGAACTTCCTCATATTGTGTTGTATAGAGGATGTTAGAGCACTGCTCTGTTCCTGCAACCACTTTTAAAACTTAACTAGAAACTATCCACCAGCTTTACACGGTTTTGTTGAGTATTGTTTGTGTTTGTTCTACGTAGTAATCCTTGCTGCTGCTGTTAGCAGTGTTGCTAATCATCCTTTTTATCCCTAACATTTTTTAAATGTTCATAGCAGACTCATTAGCAAAACCAGTACATTTTAATATTAGTGTATTTGTACATTAGTTTATTACAATAGATGTGAAATTGGCTCTTAGTCAGGTTGTAGATATAATTTATAATTAATTTATTAGTACATTGATTAATCTAGCATTAGATTTCATGCTTCAGGATTTCCAGGATAATTTTGTTAGCCTGGGAAAATTAGAATATTTTTTATTAGTGTAGCAAAATTAGCCTTCATTTATTTAGCGTGTTTTTATTTCTTTCTTAGCCTAGCAAAATTGTCTATCATGCTGTAGCCTTTTCAGAATAATTTTTATTAGTGTAGCAAGATTAGCTTTCATTTTTTGCCTTTCCATTGTCTTCATTTGTATTATCCAATAAAATAGCTTGTTATTAGCCTTTCAAAATTAGAACCTTTTCAGAACCATTTTTATATTAGCATTTTTATATTAGTGTGGCAAAACTAGCTTTCATTATTTAGCCTGTTTGTATTTTTTTAATAGCTTAATAAAATGAGCTTCTACTGTATGTTTTAGCCTTTTCTTAGTGATTTGTATTCGTCTGGAAAAATTAGCTTTTATTTTTAGCCTGTTTGTAATCATCGTATTAGCCTAGTAGAGTTAGGATTCATGTTTTTGGCGATTTGCAATCGATGTATCAGGATAGAAAAATTATCTTTTGTGTTTTAGCCTTTCTGTAGTAATCTTTCTAGCTTAGTAAATTTAGCTTTCGTGTGTTAGCCTGTTTATGATGATGGGATTAGCTGTAAAGGAGAAACCTTCATGTTTTATTTGTAGTCATTTTATTAGCCTCACATGCCATGTGAGCAGCCGTGTTTTGGCAGTCTATAAACCGAAGTGGTTGTGTTTAGCCACGAGAGAAGCTCTGTAGGCGTTCAACTTACTAACAGGTGTATTTTTGTGCCGCTGCTTACATTTCCTTCTGCTTGTCTCACTCCATTTGCTTACAATGCAGCCACACCTTACATTTTATTCTTACTGCCTTTCCTTGTGTGTGGCCCAACATGTCTGAAAAAATGCTAGTGTGTGTGTGTGTGTGTGTGTGTGTGTGTGTGTGTGTGTGTGTGTCATAAATAACGCACCAACCTGACCGTTTCATCCATTATATTATGACTTGTGCGTCTCTGACATCTCTCCTCATTATCCTCCATCTCACCATCTCTCGTTCCTCATCAGTGTACAGTACAGTACGTTTCCTTTATTAAGAAGACACGCTTTTGTTAAGCGCTGCTGGTGGGATTGATGGAACAAAACAAACCTGAAATGTGAATTTTTCAGTTCTGTCTGAGCGCGATCCCTGTGATTACCTTATCCATTGCCTTAGTCCATGAACACCCACACACACACACACACACACACACACACATACAGTATACTCACCTGCCCTTATGTTTCGCAGCAGGGAACACCCGGTAACACTGGCAGCACATGTGAGGCAATGACAAGGCGATCACATTGCACGTCAAATATAAATTGCTTTGACCCCGTTCCCTCTCAGGCTTGTGGCACCGTGTCAGCAAGGGGCATTTTTAATATGAACCAAAAATAGAGCTAAAGTCTGCAAAATATTAGCCAGACGAGGGAAAAAAATAAATAAAATAAGGTGCGCTTTGCCCCCAAACTCGTAAACCCCGCACAAAGTTCACCTTGGACTATAAAATGTAATGCAAGTGTCAGCCAGAAGAAGATAAACACTAAATATGACGTTATATGTAATGAGAGAAAAACAACAACAACAAAATTTGCTTACCAATCAAATACCTAAACCAATTAGAGTGACCGCAAAAAAAAAAAAATATCAGTTTATTGATAGGCTTTGTGTCCAAATTGGTGGAAAGCACTTCTCCAAATGAAAGGCAATTTATTATGTATCTATATAGATCTATATTCTTTTCTTCTATTCTTATGAAAAATGCTTGCCCTTGATTTCCAGTGATATTCTCCTGAAACGAAGTCGCGTTTTAGAAGCCCATCGATTTGAGTGCTGGAAAAAAAAAAAGAGGAAAAAAAAAAGCCAATACTGGGCTACATGTTTAAAGGCTGCTGGAGAAGCCTTGAAAAACCAAGTGCACAATGTACAAATGGGCCATAATTTAGGAAATTGCAAGCCTTAAAACCTCTCACAGGGCCGTGATAAATTTTGATACTGAATTCTTCTTTTGTCCGTTGTTTTGTGTGTTGGGTTATTCATGTGAAATTGAAGAAAATTTCAGACTAGGGCTTTAAATGTGTCGGAAAAATCGTTTGGGAAATCATTCGGGTTTAAATCTCATATTTGCAGCCATTTGATCAGTCGGGACTGAAGGAACAGAAATGTTGGTGAATAGGAATGACCTCTGGAAGCCGACAACAGAGCTTGCATGTCGAGGACGAAACTTGCCTACGATTGTGACTGGATTAAATGTTCTGAGAAGAGCCGGATTGTTGAAGCCTTGGGCGCAGACGAGACGAGCGAGGCGACGACTTGCCCAGGTGAGGCTTCTTTCTTTTTTTGTTCCGAATCGTAATCCTCCATAATTAATCTATAATACAGTACGTTGCTTCTGAAAGGGAGTCCGTCATCTCTTCAGACGAAGAGTGATTAATGCGCCACTTTTCTATTGAAGTCTTTTTTTTCACTCTGATTAACTCTGATTTTACGCTTGTCTTCGTCATGTTCCAGGAGCATCTGGTATAAATTTGGTAGCGGAGCTAAAAAGAGACCGGTAAAAGGTTTCATCACGACGATCGCCAAATAAAGGTTTAAAACCAAACTTTTTTCCTTTCTGGTTCAGACCGCACATCGTAAGCCTCCAACGAGAGCGTGTTCGAGTCAAACTGGGACTTGTGAATGAAGACATAAAAGTGATTGACATTTAAAAGAGAGTTCAAGCACAATGTGGTGATGAGTTGCAGTAAAACATCTGAACAGTGCAAACGATTTTAAAGAAGACCTTATATCTGTGAATAACAATCCCCGCCGAATTGGCTCAGAGCCCACTGCAGTCGTTCCCGTGAACATTCAGTGAGTGGAATTCCTGATCCTTGAAAATCAACTGGTAATATGTAGCCAACTTGCGAAAGAGACGCATCTGTCTGTGAAAACTGTACACACAATCATTCACCAACACCACTTGCGCATTACAGGAACTTGCCTGGGAGTTTTTGGGACATCCCACGTACAGTCCTGACCTCACTCCAAGCAATTTCCACATGTTTGGGGCGCTCAAGGAGTTCCTGGGAGGCCAGTGTTTTAGCAGGCAGTCCGATCATGGAGCCAGGATTCTGAGAATCCTCTACGTACCTTGATTACCTAGTGCTACCTAAGCACTAGAGAAACACTGGGATGAGTGCATTAGTGTAGCAAGTAATTATATAGAGAAATAGAGTAAAGTGTTCAGTTTGGACCGTTGTAGATCTGCTCTCCATTTCAAGGACATATATCACCGCCATCAGCAGTGATTTTTTTTTCCCCCACTAAATCATCCCTTTCCATTCCACTAAAAATAAATACTAAACAAAGATTTTATATCCTCCATTTTACCTTTCTGAAGGCTGTAACATGTAGACATGAAAGAAATATCCATGTGCATTAAATCATCGTCTCTTCTATTTCAGTGAATCCAAATTCCAGGCAGGAGAACAGGCAGACAACATAATCCAAGAGTAATCCATATTTGTACATCAACGACGTGGAAAGCAAGGAAGTAAGATACGGGAACTAGGAACGAGGGATCAGAGACGCACATTAACAATGATGTGACTTTGCAATAATGAAGACACGGGTATATAAATAGACAAAACAACTCAGGAGCTAAACACAACAAGAAAGACACGAGAGCATGTGGTCAGACGCTAATGCATGAAGGAAGACAAAACGTTGCATTTTTAAATTTGTGACTAAGGTGACACCCAATCACTCACTCGCCATCTATCGCACTTTATGCTGTAATCCAGTGGGCCTGGAGCCAATCCTAGGAGACTTAGACTTACAGACTTATCCTAGGAGACTTCGCCTACAAACACACACTCACTCGCAATGCGTAAACTTGAAATGCCAAGCAGCCTAGTCTGCATGTCTTTGGAGTGTGGGAGGAAACCAGAGTACCTAGAGGAAACCCAGCAAGCATGGGGAGAACATGCAAACTCCATGCACACAGATCCGAGGTGCAAGGCGACAGTGCTAACCACTAAGCCTCCGTGCCGCGGAATTTAAAATTATAAATGCAGGTTTTACATTTAGCAGATGCTCTTATCCAATGCGACTTACATTTATTTATTAAATATTTTTTTCTCATTACACATCTGAGCAGTTGAGGGCCTTGCTCAAGGGCCCAACAGCATCAACTTGGTGGTTGTGGGGTTTGAACCTGGGATCTTCCGAACCGTAGTCCAATGCCTTAACCACTGAGCTACCCCTGGCCCCACAGAGAAGAGCGTATGTTTTAAGTGCTTCGCATATTGGCTAATCATGCTATCAATCGCAGCTCAAGATCTAATGCATTGAAAACTTATACAGTAGTTTAATTGTCGAGATACTGTATTAATAGATATTTCATTTCAGTCTCTAATATCTTGACCGGCTGTCACTGCACTTACGCTCTCTGTGCTCTACAGTTTGATATAATCTGCCAGTGTGTAGTGCTTTATGGCTAACAGACTTGACTTCACTAATGAAACATTACAGAAGAAGAAGAGAGGGAAAGACATAGTGCACTTGACCAGTGGATGGCTGTTAAAGTGGCCATCACTCAAGCCTGGCTCTGCAATTACTAGTGTAAGTGTTGTTTTCACTCCGGAGCCCCTGTCCCCGAATACACAGCTATGCTTTTTCCTCATACATTTGTTCCATTAGACACAGTGCATACTACAGAGAAGAGAGAAGTGCAGAAAGCTTGTGTGTTTTTTTTTTCTTTTTCGCTCTCTCTCTCTCTCTTTGCCATGTGTTGCCATGCCAACATAGCATCCCTCAACAATCTAGGGAAGATAGATTTGTGTAGAGTGTTTGGGCTGTGAAAAAGGTTTGCCTGCAAGGCCAGGAGAAGAATTTGGGGCATTTGGTATTCAAAAATAAATAAATAATAATATTACAGCCACAAGAAAGCCACTTTCCTTTGGTTACCATTTGGATTTCATTTGGCTTTGTCGCCATTGGGGGGAAAAAAACGATGCATGATTTGATGTAGATATTAATGACATTAGCTTTGTCATTTATTGGTGTCGCATTCCAAGCACCTCATTATGACCAAGCTAAAGTTTAAAAGTTACTTCAAAAGCCAAGTCAATAAGATCGCGTGAACATTTCAACTGGCATAAGTATCCAACTTAACAGTCCAGAAGGCCACAACAAGAACGTCTTCAACAAGCCAACAAGTGTTGGCAGCCAACTCGTATCTTAAACTTTTATTCAAAGTCTCGTAAAGCTCTGACATAAGTGCACTCGAAGCCTTCTGTGGCCATCTGGTCCAGACGCCTCGGTATGAATCCATCCAGGCCTTGCTATGGCTGACACTGTATTTATCAGCTGCGATTACTGCCATGGCCTTATACAATATTCATGCAATAGACCAGACAGACGCCGTTGCTCTCTCTTTCTCTCTCTCCTCTTCTCGTGTTGCAGGCAGTAATTGAAATTTCTGAGGTGAAACGTGTTTAATAATGGAATTAATTTCCCATGAAAAGACTTCAGACTGACAGTCAAGAAGAAAAAATGCTCCCTAGACTATGCAAGGATTAGGAAGAAGCAGAGACAAGTAAAGACTTTTGTGTTTTCTTCCTACCCTGTGATTTTTTTTTTTTCCCAGTCAATATTTTACAGCAGGGTTTCCTCATAAAAGGGTCAGAGGATGGACTTTAAGTGAACCATTTCTTTTCTTTCAACTTTTATTGTGTTAGTCTGTCTGCTAGGAAATGCTCGGTTCAACCTGGGAGTTTAGTGCGGATGAACGGTGGGTTCATCACCTGCTCACTCGCATCAAAAAGAGTCTCTTTAAAAAAAAAAAGAAAAACGGGGGCACAATGGAAGCATTCCCTCACCTTCACTCTCTTGTTGCTCTCTAGACGAAGATCCCTCACGCACCAGAGATACCCATGGGGATGCTTCAAAGACTGTAACACTAACGCTGGATACTAAACCCAGGATCTTCTTTTACTTTGCTCATATCACACACTTCCATTGATCTCAGCAGCCACAGAACCGAATCCGATCTCCTAGTTACCCATGAACTCACGCTCACCAACTGGCCTTGTGACCAGATCGCATCAGAATGTGAAATCTGATCTGATCTATAATCGGCGGCTAATGTAATGATCGCAGGTCAGAATTCATATAAATGATGTGTTGAGGAAAGCTATGACTATTTCTTGAGCTTAACATTTTTGTGTTTGACATGATTTATAGGAAAGCACGCAAGTTGCAAGGCTTTTCTGGAAACGGAGCGATTCTGCAGATTCTTACACCGATGCCACACCAGGAAACTGGGCTAATGTTTGTGTCCATTTTTTTTCTTCTTCTAACAATGGCAAAATGTGTCCCAATTCCAGGCTCCCAGTTAATCAGTTTCATCCATGATATACTGTGATGTAGGACTTAACCTATCAAATACGCCGCTCACAGTCCAGTTGTTTCCATCTAGATTTATGAAAATGTTTTAAACATAAACAGAACAGAATGAGTTGGACGGTCATCTGCCATGTTTGTTCTTTTTATTACTGAAATACATTTGTTGAAATTCAATGTTTACAAACCAGGATTACTTGTCTGGAATGTCTGAGGTGTTTTATTCTGGAATGGTATTAAGGGAGTCTAATTAAGTGATGGGAGGTGATGGGATGTGGTGTGGTTAATGCATTGGACTCCAAAGTGGAATGTCTCAGGTTCAAACCCCACCACTGCCAAGGTGCCACTTTTGGGCCCTTGAGCAAGGATCTTAACCCTGCTTTGGTGTATAATGAGATAAAAAATAAAAGTCATTCTGGATAATGGTGTCTGCCAAATGCTATAAATGAATTGCATCATAATCATAAATGAATGATTAATGAAAACCAGTGATTTGTCCTAAATTATTAAAGAATAAACAGGGTTGCTCAAACTTTGTACAAAGCTTGTATTTTGGTCCAGGCTTTAGCCAGCACATATTACTGTACTGTATAAGCATCAATAATGTACTACATTTAAATGCCTTATGTAATGAGGTTCCTTATTTAGCCAAAGATTGAATTAATGACTCATGGCTGTTTGAACAAATATGTCATTACTGGTATTCATTCGTAATTCTATTGTTCAAACTAATTTGCAAGCAAAACAGAATTCAGCAATGTAGCTTAGGGGGTCTGGCTTGTGACTCATTAGTGGCTCACTGCCAGGGTTAAATTAGTAAAGAAACATTAATTCTAAAGTTCTGTGATCTGATAATTCCAGCAATGGTAATAACATGATTTATTTTATGTTTCTGTTGTGTTTTTTTGCCCATTTTCTCCCTGATTTGGGCTTGGCCAATTCCTATCCACCAATCAATTCTCAACAAATGCACAACATCTACCAACTGTTGTTTGGTAGGAAGAGGGCTCACACATGCTTCCTCGGGGACATGTAAAGCCAGCCAACAAGATCTTTTTTTTGAACTGCTGCTCATCTTGCATCACAGGACAGCAAAACAAATTATGAGGAGAAAATAGAAGCCATCGATCCATCCATCGTGCCCAGGGTGCATGGTCAGTTTTGCTCTTTTGGACTCCTTGCTACAGTATGGACACGTGTGGTATTTCCTGGCTTCAATCTCATACATTTTTATTTTCAAGATTTCATTCAATCACTTTTAGCTTTTGATTATACAAGCACGCAATTTGACGACGCTCATGTGTAAAAATGATTCCTCATGCTCCCAGAATCAATCTTTCACATTTTGGGTCCTGGAATATGGCCGTGCCATCAGGGAAGATAAACTACATAGATGTGATAACCAGGTCATTCAGTACATTCAGGTCGTCAGCTGACTTCATTTTATTGCTACATGAAGTTGCTGAATCTAGAACTGAGCGACTGAAGCAACCGCAGATCCTAGCACTGCTTCCAGACGCTTGTATGTACAGTGGTGCATCACTTCATGCTCTTCCCTTTTTACAGTGACGCACACATCACTCTGGAACAGGTCTAAACTTATCAGACCACATGACCCTTTTCCATGGCTCAAAAGTACAATCTTTATGCTCCCTGAATTCGTATCATGTGTGTGTATAGAGACGCTCTTGCTTTCTCTATTAAACACAGCTATGGTATTTCCTGTTGATTTTTTTATCATGCAACTTCAGCAAGTGTTTGTGATTTCCAGTCATTATTTTTTCCCAGTTCCAGTAATTTCAAATATCCTTAGTTGTTTTCTTTGCTTGATGCAGCCCAATAATTTGATCCTTCTGAAACGGTGACATTTTTTGTTGGCCATCCTCAGCAGCAACCTCAATTCCCCACTCGTCCATCATTATCAGCTCCTGTTTTTGACTGGTTCATGCTTAACTTAGAAGCTTTTATGCTTGAATGGTTCATAAGTCATTGTGTTGCTTAACAAACAAACAAAAACTCTTATAAAACCGGTCAGGTACTGTACATGGACTGGGCTGGAAATGCAAGTAGAAAAACCTGGCAAAAATAAGAGCGAAAAAAGTTTTTTCAGGGACTTATGAGAGTAAACACTACCTTTATTTCTCTATATCGTGGACAAGTGCTGACTCATTATCTCCCCTGTTTACACAGGCGTAGCTTTTCATTCTGTGAATGCTCATGGTTTTGCCCTGAAGTTTAAAAGTGATTCCTTTTTTGTTAAGTTCTAAAGCTCATTCTATGGACCAGCAATTATGGTTTCATCTCTTGCTGACTTTATTGACACGTAAGGGCTTCCAACAAGGCATGAGCAATGGGAAAATGACACAGTATAACCTGCTGCAATCACGCCACAGTCTCAGACAGGAACAAAATGAATAGAGATTCATTTTAGGTCAAACGCAAACAAGAAAAAGACAGAGATATTATAAGATTCAGCTAGTCTTATATATGCCATGACTAGATCTTTGTCACTTTGCTAGCAGATAAATATTTCTTTGGTTGTGACTTTTTGTGGCGGGAAACGATAAGGCGAAATCCGAGAAACAGTTTTCATAAAATGCAATAAAGTCGACAGATGTTTTAAAAAGGGTGTTCAAGTCAAACCGGGATTTTGACTGTGCAGGATATAAAAACACAGTTATGAGAGTAAAAACAACCTTAAAACCTAGGTGATTTTAATGTTAATGGTTTAACGTTATGGCTAATATATAGTGTACCCCACACTGCACCTTGTCCCCTCCGATCCTCCAGCGCTGCCCGACTGGTTCCATCATCTCTCAGAAACAGAGGAAGACGTGCATCTAGACTATTGTCTGTTCTGGCACCCAGGTTGTGGATTGAACATCCTCTAAATGTCTGTACAGCAAAGTCACTGGCAATCTTTAAGATATTTGGGATAATCCCCCCCTTGACCCCCCCATAAAAAAAAACCTTCCCAACAGTGTTTGACTGATGGTACTAAGTTTAGTAACCTAGTAAACAGTGTAAGGATCTATCCAGTGATGGAAACTTCAAAGCACTTTTGTAAGTCGCTCTGGATAAGAAATGCCTAAATGTTAATATGTATATACTGTATACAGCACCGATGTTAAAGGCTCTTAAGTAATTATACAGTATAGATGGGTGTGACGGCAACATACAACAAAAGTCATTTTCTTTTTCATTTCATTACATTTTAATATACTTTTGTTAGTGTTGCCTATGAAAAAAAAAAAATAATGCTACATATCCTTTTTTTTATCAAGAAAAAATCTTTTATTTTTGAATGAATGTTAAGTAATCAGTATAGCAAAAGGAGGATGCCAATTAACTGCTCTCTTATTTATTGATATTGACATTCTGTTAAATGCCATTGTAGTTTCCCCATTCAACTAACAAAATGATGAAGGTGCTGATGATGCATTGAAAACTGAACTCTGATTTGGATTGTTTATTTTTTCCAAATGTTTCTCATGATCTTCATCAAGGTTTTAATTAAAAATGGTTTTGTGTGCAACAAAACTCAAAACTTCCTCGTTCTGATTTGCTGCCAGAGTGACTCACTACAAAAACAATCCAAGCATGAGTTCACTCTGTTCTGCGTAGGGATATACTGTACATATACACACACACACTGATTGTAGCGTGTCTCAATATTAGGCAAATACAACCTCAGACATACTACATCATATAACTTATTTTACTGTGCCATTATTTATTTCAGAAAAATAAAGGCCAAAAAATGTGGGTAAAACTAAGTTCCCCATGATTCAATAGCTGGTAGATTCATCTTTAGCAGCAATAACTTGAAGTTATGATTTACTGTATGACTGTAAGTGTCTCACATAGTTGTGGAGGAATTTTGGCCCAATCTTTTTTACATCATTTGGGTATTTGCTTATGTGCAGCCCACCAGAGATGTTCAGTTGGGTTGAGGTCTGGACTTCACCAGACCAGAAGTAAATATTTGTATGAACACTAAAAGAGTCAACACCATAAGACATAAACTAAAAATGTTTCACAATGTGTCCCTGAA
>JAQMYK010000009.1:5990328-6015033 GCA_030014345.1 Clarias buthupogon
ATAATTGTATATAATTAACATGTTCGTCCAAATAATTTTGTCCATATAGTGTGTATTTAAGAGCTGCCACACTTTATGGTGTTATTAGCTATCTAGGTAGCTAGCTAGCTTGGTCTGGTAAGCTAGAAAGCAACACTTTCACAGCATTTCCAGAGCAACAAAAGTGAATGGTCATTATATAATGGAGCAGTTAAAGGTTAAGTGCCTTGCTTAAGGGCTTAGCAGTGCTGGGATCTGAACTTTCAACTTAATCATTGAGCTCTAACCCGACAAACACATGCCACATTGTTTTCTTTCTAACACTGTGACTAGCTCAGTCTGCTAACAAACTGGATTTTTCGAAGCATTCGATTATGTACTCCAATGATACACAATCACTTATTTTAACTCTAGATAGTTTATTTAATAGCTAGCGATGTTGGAACATAATGTCTGTTCAATACCACATGGATGTTAATGTCAGCAGTACCAGTTCCCATAACAATGATGGTGATTTCACCCAGTGGACAGGATCTACAACCTATTGAACATGTGTGGTGATGACCACCATAATTACCATCTAGGACCAAATTTATCCATGTAAACCACAAACCATAAATGAGGAAACTGCCTAAAAGCATACTGTACTCTTCCCATTCTGTTATTTGTCAGATAAAGGACGTTGAAATTTTCTGTGTACCCTTAAAGGTCATAAAAGGTGTTTGACTTCATCTTAGCATTCATACTGTAAAACCATGCTTGAATATGTTTAGCAGTGCGTACACTACGGAGGCATTATCATATCGGAATAGGGGAACAGCATGTCTGGCAGAAGCCAGTGTCAAGTCAAAGAGTGAAAGATTTCAATGCAGGTTTTTGTGCTCTTAGCTACAGCTTTTACAATGTGCCTGTATGGGGTTTCCGAAACCGAATTCCCGGCATAAATTTCAGCTTTGAAAATGAACCGTTTTTATCAGGGCTGAGTCACAGAGGTCTGGATTCAATATCATCATTATTTCTGAAGCTATAATTTTGTGTCATTTTCTTAAGTGACCATCTATTCCTGTCATCTGTTCGGATTTCCTATATACTCTATCCGGCTTTTTGCTTTGTTGTATTAAACACTGACAGTTTGGACCATTTTTGCAGGGATTTTTTTTTTTTTCAAATGATTATTATCTTTTTTTTTTTTTTTTTTTT
This sequence comes from Clarias buthupogon, assembly GCA_030014345.1. NCBI lineage: Eukaryota > Metazoa > Chordata > Actinopteri > Siluriformes > Clariidae > Clarias > Clarias buthupogon. The sequence goes on from JAQMYK010000009.1 coordinate 5,991,508, forward strand.
TTAAATAATAGAAGTTATATGTTCTTACTTGCAAATTGATTGTCAGATAGCTTGTACAGACTGCTAATTAGCAGCCAACCCTGTATGACTCACCTGATTAGCCAGCCTGTAATTATGATTTAGCTACTTGGATCTTAGCTCATTTTCTTTTATCATGTTTAAAAAAAAATTATGCACTGACAGAATGCAACTATACCAAATAGAAACTTTTAATGATTATAAACTTTTGCATATAAATATACAGTAAAGTAAAATAATACTAGTCAGCTCAGATATCTTCAATATTAGGTATTCAGTAACCTAGTAACAAGCATAAGGATCCATCCAATAATGGAAACTTCAAAGCACTTATGTAAGTTGCACCAGATAAGGGCATCTGCCAAATGCCTAAATGTAAATGTATGTGGTCCAAAAAATGTAGTTTTTACATGGTTTAAATAAGTCGAACACTCTGGCTCATGTGTCTGCTAATCAGTTCCTTGGCTATGAATTCTGATGTACTTATATACAAAACTGTGTGGCTGTTGAACGTCTATGCAATATGTCACATGACCAGTATGCACATGACCTGATTCCCAATTTATCTCAAGCGATCACCAGCCCTAAATTCAAATCTGCCCCAAAGGTTTGTGGAGACAACAAGTTGTTTTGGCATCAGGTCAAAAAGGTGCATGTGTGTGAAGTCCACTTGCATTCCAGCGGTGATATGCCATGGTACTGCAACATTCTTGGGGTGACGTGTGACCTCCAGGTAGTGTCCCCTGGACAGAGCGGACACGTTAATGACCATCTGCTCAGTAAGACCCAGTCAACATCTCTTTAATGAAGACGAATGGGAGGACCAGGAGGCGTCCAGCAGGGGGCTAATGACGCACCTTCAGCTGCTAACCTAACTTAACAATAAGGAACAAAAACAACAAGGGATAAACATTAAAAAAAAATAGTTCGAAGGATTAACACAGAGAAGGTGAGCACTTTAGGGTAATCAGACAGGGCTAAAGAAGAAAGAAAAATGCATGGCATAACAGACACATGGAGTAAACTTAAACACTTGAGAGACTGGAATCGATCACAACACTTCCTGAGCGTGACCAGGTATTTTCCCGGCCTTATTGTGGAATTAAGGTCATGATTGTAGGAAAGGTTTGAGGTCAAGAAATTCTGTATTGCAGAACTACATGATTTCAGTTGATGGATAAAGAACTAGAATACTGGTGGGTATTACAACACAGCTGCTTTGCTTTCATGTTAGTGTTTAAAAAAATAGGTTGATGGTGGAACGCAGGAGAAGCAATTGCAGAACATTGTTACAGCTTGGTACAAACTGATTGATTTTTTTTTATTTTTATTATTATCATTATTATTTTATTTTTGAGCCCTGGTTCACATATTTGTATTGTTTGTGAAATAAACAAAAAAGAATCAATTGATTGCGAGGGGTGTTTAAGTCAAACTGGGAGTTTTATTGCTGTATAAATGTAATCCCCTACTACACTAACGCAATCATCCCTGTATTTCACTAGTGCTTGGATACCATCAAAGAAGAAAGTTTTCTCCGTAAAGGCGGCGCCATGAACAGACTGCCTAGTTCACATCTGAAATACCGGCCTCCCAGGAACTCCTTTAATGGCCCAAACACATGGAAATGGCTTGGACGTTGCATTAATTCCCAGCCGAGTTCCTGTAATGTGCAAATGGTGAATAATTCCACTCGCTGAACGTTAACAAGAACGACTGTGACCACCTCGGCTGGGATGGTTATTCGCAGACGTACGGCCTTATTAAAAATCTTTGCTCCATTGAAATGTTTTGTGTGATCATCACAAGTCCTGGTTTGACTTGAACGACCTGAATATTGAATTTTCTCAGAATTAGGCCTAGAGGTAAATGTGAGGTTTTTAGTTTACAGCAAAGAACTATTATATACTGTATTGCTGATCTGAAATCTCAGTTCAGGATGCACTAGCAACACTAACAATGTGGTTTGCGACACGTTTAACTAGAAATTAAAGAAATAAAATAGACAGAGGGAAAGGGGGTATCACCCGCTTTTTTTTTTCGTATCAATATTTTTCAATATAACACCCCCCCCCACACACACACTCATGTGCACAGACACACACTATCACACACCCAAACACAGATTTCCTATCTGTCCCATTTTAAATATCTGTCGACTTTATTGCATTTTATGAAAGCTGCACTGATATGTCTTTCTGAGCTTTATGAGAAGTGTCAGTACTGACACAGGATGTTTCTCCGATTTCACCCTTATCGTTTCCCGCCACAAAAAGTCACAACCAAAAAGTGACAGTGATCTAACCGTGGCATATAGAAGACTAGCTAAGTTTTATGATATCTCTGTTTTTATTTTTATTTTTTTCTTGTTTGTGTTTGATCTAAAATGAATCTCTATTCATTTTGTTTCTGTCTGGATCGCAGCAGGTTACACTGTGCTATTTTCCCATCACTCACGTGTTGCTGCAAATCCTTACGTGTCAATAAAGTCAGCGAGAGATGAAACCGTAATCGCTGGTCCATTGAATGAGCTTTGGAACATAAAAATGGAGGAATTACTTTTAAACTTCAGGGCGAAACCTTGAGCATCAACAGAATGAAAAGCGACGCCAGGGAGGCAGCACTTGTCCATCGGTGTCATAGACTCGGGCAGATAAACAAAAATAATACATTAGGTAGCAAGTATGAGGAAATAGATATACAGTACGCCTTCATCATATGTCTTTTTACTGTGTCCAAAAACTGGCTGTTGCTGATTAAAGGAAATCCTTTACCCTTTAGAGATGCTAACAGGAAAGTTTGAAGAATGCAAACTGGATTGTATTACTTCTATCTTTATTATCAAGCTGATAAAAGCTGACAAAAAAAAAAAAAAAAAGGAAAAGGTGGAGAAAGTTCCTCGTTTCTGTCTTGATGAGAATCTCTGAACAGAGCTGCTGCTGCTCATTACCTTGACATTCACACAGCGGGTGACATTAGCCATGGTAGAGAGAATTAAGCTCTCTGAACCTTTAAAAAGCGGGGGTTGCTCGTACTGCTAATCACTTTGAAACCTGCCGCTGTTTCTTCTTGAGAAAATGGTGCATCACAGCCACGGCAGGTAATGAGGAGGAGACCTTTGGTTGCGAACGGCCACGGCTTTAGACGGCGGCGATGGGGGGACGTTTGAGAGGTCACTCCTAAAATCCACGGATAATTTCACACACAGTCTCTCCGGACGCCCCGTGATGAATCTCGGCGAGACGTGACAATATCAGGAGCACGTTTCGGCGAGGGCTCCCAGCTCAGGTGCGATGAAAGAGAGCGAAATGAAGAAATTAATGAAACACAGAAATTGATTAGCCGCCTCGCCTCTAACGCCACATGCCCCCAAAATAGACAATTTTTATTGTAACAATTTGCATTCGATGCGGACAGCGCTCCGGACCGACAATTTGCACTTGATGTGGACTGGGAAAAGGGTTGAATAATAACAGGCTGCAATTCTTGAAGTGAACTCGGCTGTTAGACGTGCCTGCCAATCACCAGCGTTCGTTTTCATTAGCACAGAAATAGATGAATAAGATGATTGGCCACTTTCAGAAATGATACATTAGCTGTAATGACCTCTTGCTGTCTTCGCCTTCGCTGTCTGTCACCCTAACACAATCAGAGCACCGTCATCCCCTGCTGAGGCATACGTGGAGCTCGGGATTAGAAGCTTCAAAAAGCGATCCCAGGCATCCGTCCACAGTTGGTCTGGTTTCTGTACTTATACTGCACTCTGCTGGACGAGGCCTTCACTGTCATCCTTCATATCTGGAGCCATGAAGACGTTAGCGTTTCAAATGGAAGGAGACAAGACATTACATGATCTTGAAGTTTAAACAAAAAAAAAAACAGGCTTCTGTTTTCCTACAGCAAAGATTAAATCCATGTTTAGCAAAATTACAGAGAAAGCCTGGAAGACACGATTCAGCCCAGTGTAATCATAACTTCAGAGTAAAATCTGACAGCAACATGGCATCGCCTAAGAAAAGCAACCATGAATCACTACACACATAATAAACATTCAGCCTGGCAATTTCCACTAGAGGTCACCGTTTATTTCCAACCCATATCATCTTCAACAACATCATTATCATCATCATCATCATCATCAACTCTACAAGGCTTCAGAATTCCAGCACGCACATAACACGACACGACTTTCTCCTGCAATCACGCTCGTCGAACGTCCTTCGTATCAGTTACGTTGCCATGACAAGCCTGCGTTTGAGATGCCGGATTTTTTATTTTTTTTTCTCTCCTCAAGATTTTTCACAGCCTTCACAGCGTTCGTGAACAAGTCCTCCCAAATCACCCTAGAATAAACAATGAAGTTGCCATGACAACAAGGAGCAGCACTCACTGTGCAAACATGCAGAAAGGCAACAGCAGCACAAAGAATAGGACCATTAAACAGGTATCACTTATGTTTCGCACATCAGTTATGCTTGGGGGGAAAAAAATAACTTAAACAAAGCATGCTCAGAATATTCACGATGCAGTATGGTGGAAGAATATGTGACAGATTGTGAAATTTATTGTGAACTTTGCTGTTATGTTAACCATTAAGCACTGATGTGCAATGGTCTCTCGTTCAGTCAGACTTGAAATGTTTACCAGAAACATGAACTACAGTGTTGAATCACCACCCACAATGTTTATCTACAGTATATACTGTAGATCTATACTTACTGTATATACTGTATGACTAAGTGTTGACTAAGTGTATACTGTATGACTGAGTGTTAATTCAACTGTCTGCAAATGTCTCAGGCTGTCAAACAGTTACTCAATCCTTCATTCATCTTCAGTAACCTTTCATCCTAGTCAGTGGATCTCCCAGGGTCACTGGGAGAAATGCTTCCATTTATTTTCACACACACACACACACACACACACACACATTATGGTGGCATAGTGGTTAGCACTGTACCCTCACACCTCCAGGGTCGAGGGTTTAAGTCCCACCTTCAGGTCTGTGTGCATGTTCTCCTTGTGCTTGGTGGGTTTAATCCTGGTACTCCGGTTTCCTCCTACAGCCCAAAGTCATGCTGTTTAAACTAAATGGCATTTCCAAATTGCCCAAAGAGTGTGAGTGAGTGTGTGAATGTGTGCATACTTGTGTGTGTGTGTGTGTGGCCTGTGATGGATTGCCCCTCTGCCCAGAGTGTACCCCGCTTAGTGCCCCGAGTCACCCAGGATAGGCGCCAGGCTACCTGCAACCCTGTACAAGATAATCGGTATCTCAGCTACAGTATAACATTAAATCCACTTGCCCATTGTTTAGGTCCCCCCCTATGTGCTGCCAGAAAGACCTCTGAAGGTGTGCTGTGGTATCTGAAACTTACACAGTAGTAGCAGACCCTTTAGGTCCTGAAAGTTGCTATTTACTGTACTGTAGATTGTGATCGTGTGCCAATTCAGCACATCCCACAGACGCTGAATTGGACTGAGGTCAAGTCAACACCTTGGGTACTTGTCATGTTTGTTATCTTTTTGAATGAGGCTACTTGCATCAGTGTCATGAAGGGGTGTTACTGTACGTGTCAAAGTTAACTCCACATGAATGGCAGAACATTACCCAGAGCATCACACTTCCACTGCTGGTGCCAACACTTCACCAGGTAGGCAACACACACACAAACACACATAGGTGTCAATTTGATTTAAAAGAAAATGTTTTTCATCATACCAGACCACCTTCTTTCACTGCTCCATGGTCCAATTGTCCAGATGTAGGCACTTCCAGTGTTGTCCATGGACCATCATAGGCAACCATGACCCTTTGACTGGTTCACCTGTTGTCTTTCCTTTTGGTAGGTGTTATCCACTGCATATCAGGAAAGCCCAACAAGACCCGCTGCTTCAAAACAAACAATTTGGCCATCGTCGAAGTCGCTGAGCTCCTTACACTTGCACATGCTCCCTAGTATATCCCACCCCCTGTCAGGTGCCAGTGGACCAAGTCAATCAGTGTTATTCGCTCCACCTCAGTGGTTATACTGCAATGTTATATAAGTTAGATGTTGATGTTACTTTAATAAATACCAGCTAATTAACTACACCAAGTTCACCATTTGGTGGCAAATGTATTCCCTAAAACCAGTGGCCTCTTTCAGCATGATAATACACTTGGCCATGCTGCAGAAATTGTTCAGGAACAGACTGAGTGAGGAACATGACGAGGAGTTCAAGGTGTTGACTTGGCCTACAAATTCGTCAAATCACAATTTGATTATCTGTGGGATGTGCTGAACAAAGCAGTCTGACCCTTGGAAGCCCGAGCTAGCAACGTCCTGGCCTTACAGGATCATCTGCCAGATAATACATCACACCTTTCAGAGGGCTTCTGGAGTCCACGCATTGAGGAGTCAGAGGTGTTTTGGCAGCACAAAGTCGATCTACACAATATTAGACCGGCTGTTTTAATGTTATGGCTTTGGTATATACTTATGTTATAATATATAATTCAGAAAAGAATACATTAAGACATAATATAATAAAATTCATGTTTTAAATTAGAAAAAAATTATGTTTCTAATTTTACTGTATAATATACTGTATAACTGGATATTATTTCAAGGGACTTGGAACACAAGGCACCAGACAATGGTGCCAGTCCATTGCAGGGCACACACACACACACACACACACACACACTCATACACTATGGGCATTTTGGAAACACCAGTTTATGCCTAATCTGCATGTCTTTGGACTGTGGGAGGAAACCGGAGTACCTGGAGGAAACCCACCAAGTACGGAGCAAACAAACTCCACGCAAACAGACTGGGACTTGAACCCTTGACTGGGGAGGTGGGAGGCCACAGTGTTAACCACTACACGAACATACTGCCATCAATCAATCTTATAAAATAGACAGAACAACAACAACAACAAAATGACAATTGAGGCAAATTTTTTTTTTAATGTCAGGTTATAAACTGAAATGTCATAAATTTGGAACTTTGGGGAAATAAACAGTGTGGACAGTGGCACACTTTCCGTTGGGTTCACCGGTTTCTTGCTACAAACAGAAAAAACAAATAAATGAAATAAAATAAATAATAATAATAAATAAATAATAAATAAATAAATAAATAAATAAATGCAGGGCTGGTGAATACTTTGGCACAATATCCAACATGACCCTGACTGTAGTGATAGATAGATAGATAGATAGATAGATAGATAGATAGATAGATAGATAGATAGATAGATAGATACTGTAGAAAGAAAACCAAAAAATAAAATTTTAACAAACAGACAGAATAAAACTAATAAGTAAAGAAAATGCCGACCTACAAAATGAGAAGCTGAACACAGGAGGTGCTCCCTCGGTTTCCAATTATAGTGTAAAATTTACTTTGCAGCCTAATTAAATGTCAAGCATGTAATGAAAAAAAAGTTTTGCGGGTTAATGAAATAATAATAATAATAATAATAATAATAATAAAAAACACACATGTGAATGTCATTGTTAATTATTGAAAGTTGTGAGAAGCAGTGAAACTAAACGTGCGTAAAGTGTCCGGAGCGTCCGGAGATCAAACACTCGACTCTTTACCCGCCCCTGGCAACGGCGCGCGCTCCCGAACACACACACACATACACGAGTGCGCGCGCCCGCGGCTTAATGTTTCATTACGCACAACCTCATCAGAGTTAGTCATAAAACAACCCAGAACTTTTTCTCTCCCTAAGTTGTGCTCGTCTCCAAAGACGCGCCAGGACGCCAGTAAGCGGCCGCATCATAACTCCAGAGCAGAGCCGTGAAATGTGCCTGACTCGTGATGTGCTCTCACGCGCTGTCAGTTCAGCTCCAGACGTCCTGAAGACTTTCTCAGGTGAGACTCTTTTTTATGTTTCTTTGTTTGTTTTTAACCACTGGACTGTCATGTGATACATGCATGTATTTGTATTATCTTGCATATTTTACCATCTCTTGAACATTAAGGTTAACTTACTGTATACCCGAAATACCAGCTACTCATTATGCACTTCTTTTACCTACACTGCTACTGTACAGGTTTGGACTGTTTGGACATGCAATTTCTAGTTTCTTAAGCACAGAATTCCTGAAACTCCATGAAAGTAATGAGGCACAGCGGGTGGTGATGTTGCTTCACAGCTTCAGTCCTGATCTTGGGTTACTATCCATATGAAGTTTCGCATGCCCTCCCACATGTTTCCTAGGGCTTGGTTCCTAGGCCTAGGTCTGCTTTCTTCAATGATTGTGCGCATCATCCTCCAGGGTCTAGGTTCGATTCCTGTGCTGCGTGCATGGAGTTTGTTTGTTTTCCTTGTGATTGATGAGTTTCCTCCATGTTCCTCCCACATGCCTAAATGTAATCTGCGTGTTTTTTTCATTATCTCATCTCCTGTACCTTATCTCATTATACATCTGAGGAGTTGAAGGTTAAGGGCCTTGCGCAAGGGCCCAACAGGGACAACTTGGTGGTCGTTGGGATTTGAACCTGGGACCTTCCAAACCATAACCCAATGCTTTAACCACTGAGCTACCCCTGATCCCAGATTAGATTAATTGGTAGGCGTTGGCCTACTGATTGGAAGGTTTCACGTTCAAACCCCAGCATCACCAACGCAAAGTTGCCACTGTCACTGCCCTGGCGTCCATGGAATCTTTCCTGTGACTCACTCCAGATCCACCTGATCAGAATAAACCACTCACTCACTCCTCTTCTATACCGCTTTATCCTGCATTCAGGGCTGCGGGGACCTGAAGCCTACTGTATACAAGGAGGCTTAGAGCACGAGGCAGGGTACACCCTGGACAGGGTGCCAATCCATCGCAGGGCACACACACATACACTCACACATTACAGGCAATTTGGGAAGGCCAATTAGCCTAACCTGCATATCTTTGGACTGTGGGAGGAAACCGGAGTGCCTGGAGAAAACCCACCAAGCATGGGGAGAACATGCAAACTCCATGCACACAGAGACGGAAATCGAACCCGGACCCTGGAGCTGCAAGGCGACAGTGCTAACCACTACACCACCGTGCCGCCCAGAATAAGCCAGTTCCTGAAAATAAGCGAATGAATGCATGAAATCATGATTCATGATGACTATTCCTTATGTAAACATTGCTAGCAGGCATATACACACCAAACATCTATTCATTCATTCATTCATTCATTCATTCTGGTCAGGGTCATGTTTGATCCGGTTCCAATCCCAGAAAACCAATGTGTAGACAGTCCAACTTCCGTGATGTTTTGAAAGGAGAATCTGGAAAATCCAGATTAAGCCCAAGTGGGTATGGAGAAACAATACAGAACTCTGCACAGACAGTAGCTTGAGTTTGGGAACCCTAAAGGTGTGAAGCTGAAATGCTACCTGCTGCATCTTAAAATCACACCAGCATAACGTACATATGCTACAATCACTGCCATTCTAACCATGCTGACATGTCTTTACAGCAGGTCACCTCTGGCCCTTTGCTTGAAGCAGATTCGAGAGAAATGAATGAGAAATGCTGCAACCTGCTGGTCTCTCCCACGAGCATGCCAAAGTCTCTGGGTGCCATAACTGGACAGCAGGTACCTCATATCCGAGTGCAGTGTGGTACCTCCCACTCCTCCTCTCACCAGCGAGCCACAGGTCCCGGAAGTGAAATGGTCATGGCAGATGTGGAACCAGGAAGTACAATGCTTCTACCTTCTCTTAGCCTGCGCAGGCAAGTGCTGACCAATGGAAAGCATCATGGCACCTTCACCATGCCACGATCATCATGGGAGCAAGGGTCTTCATTTCCTGTGCCTCCTGGCAATTCCCTTACAGCAAGATTAAATGGCACACAGATTGGCATCAAAGGTAATAAACTGAAACAGAAATGCTGCCATGAATATTCCTTTTACATATACAGTACACATGACAAGTTTGTGATGGAGACAAGTTTTTCCATCAATGATCAAAGATATTTCTACAAGTGTGGTCATTTGAAAGTGTAGCTGTTGTTCATAATTCATACGATTCATAATTTAGCAGTGTGTAGTTTAAAAGAAAATATGCAATTTTTCAGCCTCCACTGATTCCTCGCTGTTTCCACATTTCTCAGCCCAGTGATCTGGAACATAAGCCTTGATGGTCCCTGAGAAATACAGGACAGTTGAACATCCTTATATATATATTTTTTGAATAGCATAACTTTGCCACTAAATATGTTCCATAATACAGTGCAACATAAATGTATGTCTGGCCATTGGCAAGCATGGTGGCTGACGAGCTCCAGTACAACATGTACCAGTATATAGCGTTTGGAATGAAAAGATGCTAAAAAGCATTGAAAAAAAATATATAATATATTTGATACTATGTGTCAAAGCTAACCAAGCAGAATGCCTTCTCTGTTTCTTTCTCAGGCAAAAGAGGAAGGAAAATTGGTTATTGATTAACAGATCCGAAAGTGTTTGCAGGTTCTACAAGTCTGGGAATCTCATGTGTATTTGTTTTCTTTATAAACTAAAAAAAGACATTTTGCCATGTACTGTAGAATTTTTTGCCAGGAACATTTTTTTTTAATGGAAATTAACAAAACGTGATTTTAGACTTCCTATAGGTGATTACCTTCTTTAAAGCGGGGTGGGGGGACGGATTGAATGCCTTATCCATTACTTTTGGAATGAAGATGCTTATTAAAAGCTGATGGTCGCATTTTATTCTAGGTGCATTAGGTTTATCATTAACTTCAATTTCAATAGAACCACCAGGTTGTTTTTGTTCTTTATTCGTCTGCATTTTGAATCATTAATTTCTGAGAAGACAAAAAAAAACGTATGACCAAAATTAATATTGTGTGCAATAAACACAACTCCTCTGTTGATTTCAGGTTCCCACTCATTGGGGACCAGTAGGAACCTGTTGAGCGAGTATGGCAGATCAAACCTGCAAGTGACAAGCAGTGCTATGGTTGTACAGAGTGTGAGTCCAGCATCCACTATCCAAACCTGTGCTCCGCACTGCCCTGCTCCGTCTCTGGGCCTTTTTGTGCCCTTCACAGATGCCAGGTAAACTAGTTTAAATAGTAAAGGGATGTCAAAAGGACTAGCAAAAATTGATATTTTATTTGTTAAACCATATTCAGGTTATGAACGGAAGATCACTCATCGATATAACTGAGGAACAGCGATTAAACTTGTGTTAATATGCTGGTACAGGTCTGTGTTGTCCAGAGAGTCCTTGGCTTCCACCACCCTCAGCATCGCAGAGAGCCAGTCAATAAGAAGCAGCAAGTTGGACTGGCCTTATGGCTACCGTGTGCTGCCACCCCTAGGTCAGCAGAGCAGCTTTTGCCAGACAGCTGAAGGTCCAGAACTTATGAGCCTCCCACCAGGTACCGCCATGTCGGGAGCCACCAGTGGCTCCAATCCGACTTCACTTCCTGCTTACCTGTTTAAGGACGACATCAACAGCCCCCGCCTATCCAGCCGTTCCAGAAAACGAGCCCTATCCATCTCTCCTTTGTCAGATGGACTTGGCATTGACTTAAACTCCATTATTCGAACATCACCAACCTCTTTGGTGGCATACATAATCGGTTCCCAAAGTTCTCCGTTATCACAGCCAGCTCCATCACCACTGCAGTCTGACGTATGTGGGCATCTTTTGGGAGTTCGCGGGAGCTGCATCCCCAATCCAAGCTTTGTTTATCAAGGTCCCAAAGCCAGTTCCACTCTTGGTCAGACCTTAACAAGAAACCACCATTCTGAAAAAGTGAGTCTCTGCATGCAGAGATTAGAAGAACATGGTGCCAGTGATGGCCAAATAGGAGGAACTAATCTAGTAGTGGAGCACCAGCTTTTACCAAGACAGGAAATCCCGATAAACAATGCTGCAGCGGGAAATAATGTTCCTCATTACAGTGTAGAAAGCAGTACACACCTTCAGTTTGAAATTTCAGCCATTGTTAGGTCCACAAGCCCACCCAGGGGACCTCCACCACCCTATCACTCCCACCATGTACATCAGCTACCAGGTGGCCAGCTGGGATGTGCTCAGAATCCTGAATGTGCTCAGAACCCATCTATGCCTTCTATAGACAAACCTGGTGTTCTGCCTCTGACTTTATGTCCAATGTTAGAGGAAGAAGAAGGGGAACTTGATGATTTTAATGGGGGACACTGTTGCCGTTGGCTGGATTGTAGTGCCACATACGGTCACCAAGAGGAGCTGGTCAAGCACATCGAGAAACTACATATTGATCAGCGCAAAGGAGAGGACTTCATCTGCTTCTGGGCAGGGTGTCCACGCAGACACAAGCCTTTCAATGCTCGTTACAAACTCCTAATCCACATGCGGGTACATTCGGGGGAGAAACCTAACAGATGCACGGTATGCAGTGTTAATAGAGTATTAGCGGAATACTTGTTTAATTCTCCTTTTCCTATTATGCACATTAGCATACACCAAGCCACAGATCCTAAAGATATCATGTGCAAATTTACTTTTAGTGTCTCTGAATCATGTCTGTTGGAAAGGAGTTTAGAAATCTGACTTAAAGGGTTTTTTAGAGTTCTATTTTAACAAGGCTGCCAAAGCATCTCAAGGGGCTTTTATTTTAAATGAAAGTCTGCCACTCTACATCATTTAAGATGGCAGTTTAAAGTCCATTGTACACTTTGAAGTGTTGTCATTGCTGGGCTCAGAAAGGATGATGCTTCCAATGTGAAGGTATTTTCCTCGTGTAATTCTGGCCGTCAGCTTATTAAGAGCCTCTGATAACTGACAAGAGAGTTTTTGGCAATTATGTCATTATCAAAAAAAAAAAAAAAGCACAAAGGGCCTCCACTTAAGTGCTGGCAGAAAAATGGTCTGCTTCCTGCTAGCAACTTCTCTCAGCTGGATAAGCCGTCAGCAGTCAAGGGGCTTCCAAAGGGCGTGACACAGCCTGAGATGGACTGTTAGGTACAGTGCTAGTGACCGTGCTCTATGACCGTACTTACTTGCACACTTTTAGTAAAAGCCTTGCCAAGACACTGGAGATAAAAAAAATTGACCCTGTAGCTGAGTCCCTGCTGTGACTGTCCGCAGGGTCAGGTTAGGAAAGTGGCAATCTACAGCCGGTCCTTTTTTCGTCTGATCTTGGCAATCATTAATGGTGCACATACCTATGGTCGACCTTTCACTCCAAACACTTACTCATTACTTAAAACTGTTCCTGTTGCCATGGAGCCTGGAACAGTTGAATGGTTTTGTCGGGCACGTAATTATAGACCGAAGAGGTAAAAAAAAAATACATGGTCACAGCCAGTTCTTTCGGAAAATCTCAGCAAGATTCCATATCTGCCAACCTTGAAAACTTTTAGAAACCTACTGCAACATGAGTACATTTATGTAAAAAAAAAAACAGGAAGTAATAAGGCAACAGGTTAAATATGATATTACTAACAACAGTCATGTCAGTTGGCCTTAAAAGCGTTTCAAATGGCGTTGTGGCGTCAATGCACAAGAAAAACATTCCACATACTGTACCAAGAAATAAAATTGGTTGGCAACCTAATGGGCATTTAGATAAAGTTGAGTTATGTATTAAATATGTTTGAAAGCAATGAATACCAATGTATTTCCGAGAACACCGAACAGGAAAGCTTTTATTTCCAGTGCCATTTTGGGAGATTTACAACGAATACCATCTGTATTTTCAGTGTTTACTCTGGTGGTTTTGTTGCCAACAGGAGAATAATTATTCGATCTTCTGTAGATTTTGTAAGTTTGCCCACTTACAAAGAAATAAATGTCTATAATTTTGTACTATAATTTTGTCTAACAGATAAAGAAATGTCTATTATTTTATCATAGGTTTGTTTTAAAGGACAATAAAATAAAAAATCCAGAAAAAAACACATTATATAAATGTTATAAATTGAGTTGCATTTCAGTGAGGAAAATAACTATTTGATCCCCTACCAACCAACATTAATTCTGGCTCCCACAGACTGATTATGTGCTCATGTGGTACACAGATCAATTTAAAAAGGTGCTTCCAAAAACAACATGTTATACAGTATATATAAAAGCCACCTGTCTACAGAATTTCTATCTCCTATTCAAGCCTCACCACCATAGGCAAGACCGAAGAGCTGTCAAAGGACATCATGGACAAGAGTGTAGACCTACACAAGACTGGAATGGGCTACAGGACCATCACCAAGAAGCTTAGTGAGGAGAAGACAACTGTTAGAGTGATTATTTGCAAATGGAAAAAAATACAAAAAAAAACATCAACTGCCCTCGGTCTGGAGGTCCATGCAAGATTTTACATCATGGGGTAAGGGTACTCATGAGAAAAGTGAGGGATCAGTCCAGAACTACGTGGAAGGAGCTTGTGAATGCTCTTAAGGCAGTTGGGATTACAGTCACCAAACAAACCATTGGTAACACAATACACGCCACAAATTGAAATCCTTCAGTGTACGAGCTCGTCTGAAGTTTGCCAACAAATAGGGAAGGTTTGGGAGAAAGTGCTGTGGTCAGATGAAACTGAAATTGGCATCAACTCGACATGTTTGGAGGGGGGGCGGGAATGCTGACTATGTCTCTAAGAACACGTTTCTTTTGGGCCTGTTTCTCTACTAAAGTCACAGGCCAACTTTGCCACATTGAGGGAGGCATGTATTGTAAAATCTTGGATGAGAACTTCCTGAAGACGGGTTGTGGATGGGTCTACCAGCAAGACAATGAACCGAATCCTACTGGCAAGGCAAAATTGGAGTGGCTCAAGAAGAACATTGAGGTCCTGGAGTGTCCCTGTCAGTCTCCAGACCTTAATCCTATGGACAATTTGTGGAGGAAGCTGAAACTTCAAGTTTACTTAGCGACAAGCACAAAACCTTATGCATTTAGAAAAGATCCATCCTGAGATTTGTCAAAACCTGGTAACCAGCTACAAGAAACATCTTACACCAAATACTAAGTCATGTTTGCTTGGGGATCAAATGCCTATTTTCTCATTGAAATGCAAATCAATGTATAACATTTATATTATGTGTTTTCTCCTGGATTTTTGGTTGATATTCTGTCTCTTTCCTTTACAATAAATCTATGGAAAAAAAAATATAGACTATTCATTTCTTTGCAAGTGGGCAAACTTAAATCAAACTACAAAATCTGCAGGGGATCAAATCATTATTTTCCACACTGTATACTGTATAATTAGCTTCAGAAAACAACCCAAACAACATCTGCAACTATCATTTAGCAGACTTGGTTTCCCCTGTATGGTGCCTTTTAATGTCTCCATGATAAAGCTATTGCATTCAGGTGACTACAAATTAAGAGGGCATGACTATAACTACTGTGAGCTTTCTTTTGCTGTGGAGCCAGATGTTTTCATTGCACATGGTGATATGATCATAGTTTGTCAATGTTATGCAAGCTGCTAATGATAGACTTGCGATAAAGAAAATTGCTGTGTTCAGTTTTACGTCATCAATCAGCACCGTACAGGCTCCTGCTGAAAATTGAATTGCGAAAACCAAAACATTTTCAAAGTGGTCTTAATGTAATAATAATGTATTTTTTTCTGTCCAGTTGAATTTTCCTTATTTTCCAACTATCTTCCAGCTGCATCATCCTATACAGTACCAGTCAAAAGTTTGGACACATCCTTCTAGTTCACTGTGTTTTGTTTAGTGATTTATTTTCTACAATCAAGAACAATACTGAAGATTTCAAAACTATAAATGAACACATATGGCATTGGGTAATTAAGTATTTACAGTATATGTGGCCTTAGGTAATTAGGTAATTAAGTAACAACAACAACAGTTGTTATTTTAAGACATGAAGGTCAGCTGTTCTGGAACAGTTCTTGCAAAAACAGTATTGTCAAGTGCATTTGAAAAATCAATCAAGCACCATGATGAAACTCATGCTCTCATTAAGCTGCAGAGGAGACGTTCATTTAGAGTCACCAGCCTCAGAAATCACCAACTAACAAACAGCACCTCAGATTAGAGCCGTTATGAAGGATCTACAGAGCATGAATAGCAGACATCTCAATATCAACTGTACACAGGAGATTATTGCATATTTTGTATACCTTCAGCATTGCAGAAAGCAAACAAAATCAGAAAAGACCATCGAATTAGAAGGTGTGTCCATACTTTTGACTGGTACTGTACCTTAATCAGAGATTTTTGATCTTGCCAGAATTTCGTTGTTGTCTGTCACGGATGAAAGGCACTAAACTGAGCACGTTTTAAGACCGGCAACAACTTAGGAGCAAAGAATTTGTTCACGATGAGAGTTTGGGTTGTTTTTTTGTCGTCCATGGGAATTGTACAGCACGAACGAAGCTTCAGCCAGCCGGTAGCATTACGCTCATTGATCTGCTTTCATTTTCCTTCTAATGGGCTCAGTGAAGACAATAAGTCGGAGATGCAATTCGCAGTAACTAGATTTGAAATGACTTCAGGTGCGTGCGTAATACTGTAGAAGACGCCTGGACAAACTTGCACTGCCCGGACAGAAAACATCAGACACTCTATTATCGAATTTGCCCAAATTTAGCATTGACTACAGCACATGTGATGGCCAGATTATTTGTGAAATTGATTCCTCGTGCTTCCAGAACCACTCTTTCACCATTTCTGGAGCCCTGAAATAACTCACCTAATAGGATTAACATATCCTGATGTGATAAGTTGGTCATTCAGTGCATTCAGGTCATCAGCTAACTTTAACCATTGCTGAGCCTACATCTGAGCAACTGAAGCAACCCAAGATCATAACACTGCCTCCAGAGGCTTGTACAGTGGGCACTATGTACAGTATGATGGATGCATCGCTTCATGCGCTTCCCTTCTTACCAAGGCCCACCACTCTAGATTGGGGTCAGTCTGGACTCATTAGACCGCTTGACCAAAAGTCCAGTCTTTATGCTCCCTAGTAAATTGGTGGCTTTTGTCCAATTAGTCTTACTAACAAGTGGTTTTCTTATGGCCACACAGATGTTTAGCTCCAATCTTGTTAGTTCTCGTCACATTGTGCACAAGCTGATAATTTGGCCCTTCTGAAATGGATTTTTTTTATTTTTCTGACCAGGCAGTGTACAGTACCAGTATATTTCCTTATATACAGTAACTTCATAACCAAACACAACAAACCCAGTAGTATTTTTTCAGTATTATGGGAAAAGTGCAACTTTCAGTAAAAATAATTTTAGTAAAAATAATTTCCTTCCAAAACATTGGTATTGTGCTGAATAGTAAAGCCAGTTCTCTGAAGGTTGAGTGGCAGACAAAGGCTACACACAAGGCCAGACAGATTTACAGATATATGAGCTTTAGGATCATGGTCAAACCGATTATATTACGCTACACAATTGTAGGGAGGCAGGTAAAGCATGTTTCAACTTGCTATGTTTTTTTAACCGTTTTCCTACGGATGCAGTTTCCGTGTATTTCTGTGTATTAGGCGTTGTTCACGCTCCGTTCTCCCCTGAATAGATGTAATGAATTTGTTTTTTTTGCACTTTCCATTACTTCTACAAGAAACTTCTTTTTTTTTTTTTTTTTTTTTTTGGAAGGTAGTATTTAAGTTGTAAAATTATACATTCTGTTCACAGCAGAAATATCATATTAGTTATTATATTTGTTCCGTGTAGCCTTTATGAAATTATAGTGCAGCTGACAATAGACTGCAGTTAAGAACTGACAGCTGGAGTTTTGCACCCGAAGAGCAGGTATTCGTGTTCAGAGTTACCATAGTAGCAGCGAGAAACTCTGTTCTGTCCACCAGAAATAGCAGAAAGCAAAGATCTTTAAGAATTGCTTTTAAGTTGTTTGTCTCTTCCTGGAACTCTTATACTGAGTGCCTTGTGGATTTTTATCTGTCTTTCATCACTCTCAGGAACTGTGGTTAGTTCTGTTTCTTCACCATTAACGAGAAAGAAAGCGGTCGTGCTTTTCTCAAGATTGCTAACCATAAAATATTTGTTGCAATGTTCCAGCTTTAGACACTTAAAACTCAAGCCCTGTTTGAAGTACTGAATACACTGATGATCATGTGACCTATTGAAAGTTTCGGCCGCTTTAAACAGTCGTACGGCAGGACGGTGAATGGCATCAACAGGCGACGTTGTCCTTTTTGTCTCTGTGGTGATACGGGATACTTTATGCTCATGTCCGTGTTCTTCATTACACCAAATGTGCTGTAAACCAGACAGCGTCCTTATTGTGAAATATAAGACTCCACTATTAACATCTGGACAATGTGACTTATTGTAATAGTCAGAATACAAACACGAGCATGCAGTTATAAAAAAAAATAATCAGTGGCGGTGTGGCGTCTGTGCGGTCCGACATGAAGTTACTGTTAGACTTCTTATACTACAGCAATTTGTACAGCAGTTATACCTTTTTATTTATTTATACTATAACGTTTGTTCCAATTACCACATAAATGTAGGCTGGTTAATTATATCTTTCTTTTGAAGGTAACAACATAAAAAAAAAATCAGTTTCATAAATAGAACACAAAAAAAAAAGGATCAATATGTTCTTGCGGTGGAAAACGTACCATTAAGTCCTGACACTGGATTTTAATTCCTTATAGAAAGCTTCACCATGACGGCTTTCTTTGTTTAATTTTAATAATAAAAAATAAAAGAATATATCCACTTATTTTTATTCTTAGATTATGTTTGTCTACAGTAAGTTCTTGAGAATTAAGATAGAATAAGATAAAACTTTATTAATCCCGAAGGAAATTCTTGTGCCAACATCAATAAAAAAAATAATTAAACAACAGTAGAAAAAAAAATCAATGAAAGATGATGTGAATTAGCTGTTACTATAGAAACTCAAACTTATTATTATTATTCATGACAATTGAAAATCTAGAAACATCAAAAGAAAAAAATGTTGTTGTGACAGTAGAAAAAGGAGGAGAGGGAGAGCTGTGACCAGACCCGCTGCTGGCAGAGAGATGGCACTGGCATGGGGATGCACTGGCATTGTGTGGCAGCTTGTGGCCGACTGCCACCGTGTCTTGACCGACTGCAGCTTTGAGGAGACACGCTGCTGTCTTTTCAGGCCTTCATTCTCTCAGAGGAGCCAGCACGGTCCCGAGCTTTATTAAATAACCCTGAAAGCCTAGTCTGAGTACACATGTTTGTTGTCGCATCTGTTCTTGGCCATGGCGGTGAGCTGAATGCTGACTGATTTAAGTCGTTTTTCTTCCACCTTGTGTTCCACTTAGGCAAGATGTGGTAGGAAATGGTGATTAAAAAAATGTCAGTGCTGTTATTTCTATTCCTGATGCCATTTGAGGGATCTTCGAAAGAAAGAAGAAAGAGGTTTAAGAGACTTTTTAAAAAATAATATAAGTTCTTTAAACGTTTTGTTTTCTTAACATGTTATTTATTCAGTTTTGGACATTAAACGGTTTGCAGTTATTATTTACAAGTAGAGCTTAAGCACTCCCTTTCTTTAGTGGTGCTTTGAAAAATGACTGTGAAAAAGCATGGCCTTTCCTTCCCCTGGCTCCTTCGATGACCAAGTGTTTAATCCTGGTCCAAGACACTCGGCTTCTCAAACAAACAGTGTAAAGAGAGGCTGAGCCACAATGGAATGGCTGAGCTAAAAAAATAAAATAAAAAAAATGCCAAGTTGTCGTAGTACCCACTTCACCTTCAATGCGCACACGCTGCTCAGTTATCATTTAATGTCAACAGCATAAGTGCTACTGTAATTCTGAAACTGTTGCGCAATACCATTTCTTTTCTTAAGGCCAAAAAAAAAAACATTATGGACAACAGGATAAATGGATCATTCTTTTGAGTTCTAATACAATTCAGGGTTAATTGTTAAGTACTAAAGTAATTAAGCGATTATACAAAGCTTTTGGGATGAAAGGTGGTCAAAGCTATTGGTCTACTTTTGGCAGAGGTTACAGAAAAATCTCACAAAAAGGTACAGGTGGATGTCAAGAGTGGCTCTGTTGTGTTGTTTTCATTTGTTCCCTTGGAGAGGAGTTTCAGGAGTTTTCTAATTAATGGAGCATTTCCATCCTGATGGAGGTGGTACCCTCCTGTAGACTCCGCCACCTGGGTAGCTAGGTACAGTAGATCACGAGGGCTTACTTGTTGAGGTGCTGATACAGTTTGAAGCCGGCTTCAGGGACATTCGATATTACCATCACCAAAAACTATGGGAATTATGGGAAAATCCTTTTGAATGATGGTGTTCGTCACTCCAGAGAATTGTAGAATTGACATCAAGAAGCATTGATGCTGGTTAGTCAACTTGTAGTTTTCCCAGCACCCAAGTGCAGTTATGATTGATTATGATTTCATTTATGCAACTCAAGACTAAGGCCAATGCGGCGTCGAAGGTCCGTTGTCACTATCAATATATTAAATCACAAAATTAATGAGGATTTGCAAAAATCTTTGCTGTGGATGTATCAGGATGTCTATACGGCCTCTTAGACGTCTGTATAGAAATCAGCTTCGCCAAATGGGATTGACGGTTTCCAATCTAATCATGGTTTAAAGCCTTTCAAATTGACTCCAAACGTCAAACTGTGGTTTCTAACCCAATTACATCAACTAAATTGTATCTATCAGGACAAGGTTATTTGTGTCCGCACCAAGGGGATTAAGGATTTAATGCCATCGTTTGAATTTTCTCATTTCACCACACTCATCACAGCCGCTCGTGCTGCGGCGTAGTCTCGCATTCCAGAGTACTTGTTTATATTTAGCTCTCATTCTTGTCTTATGAAAACAGGAATATTTGACAAGAGATCAAAGTCCAAGCGGGCAACGACCGTGTAACGAATGACTGAGAAAAGAATCTCAGGCATCCTAAATGTGCCAGTGCGTATATTTAATAGCAGTGATGGTAACAGTAAGTTCTGTTTCCAATGCAAATCTAAACATGGTCATTCATTCTCAAAAGCTTTTATGCACTCTCAGCCAAGTTAATAGACATTCCAGACTTGACCATGAAGAGGACAAAGAGCAGAGGCTTTGCATACCTTAAGGGTGAGCTCGCTGCAAAATAAAGCGAATACCGGTTAATACTGTAGGCTATTTATAAGGAAAGGGAAAATCGCTAATGAGTCACTTGCATTAATGATAAATAGTGGGGTTTTTTTTTTAATACAGCAAATCAGCAGATCTGTGGGAAGGGGGTAATAAAGTCAGTAAAGAGAGTTGCAGAAAGACAGTTAATTGATTTGAACAGTAAAATACTGACCCCTCCTGGTTGAAGCATGTGGAGACAACAGTGGTGTGGTTGGTTCTCAGGTCAAGTACCTGTTCTGGAGAAAAACTATCCAGTTGCATTTCGAATGATATCTACAGTATGTTCTCCTCTTGTTTTTATGGCCAGTTCGAAGGCTGTCAGAAGGCGTTCTCCCGCCTTGAGAACCTCAAAATCCACCTACGGAGCCACACAGGAGAGAAACCGTATGTGTGTCAGCACCATGGCTGTCAAAAAGCTTTCAGCAACTCCAGTGACCGCGCCAAGCACCAGCGCACGCATGTCGACACGGTGAGTCTGCACTCGAAATACAGACTTGACTACTCTAACTTTTCAGGTGGTGCAGGGTCACTTGTGAATTCCAGCAACTCCTGTCTGTGTGTTCCAGAAACCTTACGCGTGTCAGATTCAAGGCTGCCAAAAACGCTACACCGATCCCAGCTCTTTGCGAAAACACGTCAAATCACACTCCACCAAGGAGCAGCAGGCCAGGAAGAAGGTGAGCAAATGATCAGGGGGAATATCGTACCAGTGCTGCACGTGCTAATCAGTCATGTCAATCTGGACAGAATTCTTCAACACTAAGTAGATCTGTAATAAAACACGTTGGCCGTTGCCATATGATAATCTGCTTTTTCGTTCTTTCTGCATGTGTTTCTTTTAATGCGCCATCAAATGCTTATGATCCATAACAACCATTTGCAAGGGCAGATTTCGAACTCGTGTAGGAGCTGTGCTCATTATCACAGAAAGGAAAAACAAATGCTATCACCATAGATACGGCTACTTAGGGTATGCTGCTTTTGGACTGGAAGCGAAAAACAAGAGCGATTATTTCATTTTTTTCTTTCTTTCTTTTTTCTGTAGCATATGTTTTCTGCGGATAATGTCAGCGATGCGCTTGAAATAGCCTGCGTTAATTCCAGCACGGATGCCGTGCCAAATGCCAAACTGTTTATAGAGGTTTGTTGTAACCTATGCACATGTCAAACTACTGTATGAAAATCTAAAATAGAGCTTCGTAATTCATGCGGTTTATCGTTTAAGTCTTAAAATCAATCCTATTAAGTATTAAAGTCCAGCGTAGGCAGTTGTTCCTCAGGGTCAAAATAGTGCTCGCTTTGTACAAAGAAAAGCATCAAGCTTCACGCGAGCCAAGCACTATCTATTCTCCAAAGCGCTTGCTACGTTACATATTTGTGCTCTAATATATCCTCGATCCTGCTATTTACTGTTTAAGGCTATAAATTAACTGTTCTCACTATTATCTGCAAAGAGCTGATATGGATTTTCATTCCAACCAAACAGGAATCTGCCTGGAGTAATACACTTTTGAATATCAAGGTCAGTTAAGTAAATAAGTGAAAAAGATGTGGCTGCTAGTAGAATGAAAATGTACAGCTGTACCAGCTCGGTCTGGATACTGAAGATTCTTGATGTAAAGGAAGAGCAAGCTGGATGAATCTCAATTATTGTTGATTGTTGAAATATCTCCCATTGAAATTTCAGACACAATAAAAAAAAAACTGTTACTGTTACATGTTAAACTACGTTTTCTTCTGCGCCAGTACCGCCAGCTTTTGTACCTAGAAAGGTGTGTGTATATATATATTTAAATAATGTTTAAAGGTACACTATATCCAATAGGGGCTTCAAGTCAAACCAAGACTTTTGATTGTGCAGAATAACAGAACACAGTTTTGACAGTAAAAATTAGATTTTTTTTCTCTATATAATCCGCTGCTACACTAATGCACTTATCCCAGGGTTTCACTAGTGCTTGGGTACCATCGAGGTAGAAAGTTTTATCAGTATGCCTTATAAAAGAGACATGATCGGGCTAACTGCTTCATGTCTGAAACACTGGCCTCCCAGGACCTCCGTTCCAAACATGTGGAAATGCCTTAATGTGAGGTCAGGACTCTACGGGAACTGTGGCAAATAACTGCCGCAATGATGAATGATCGTGTGTACGGTTCCCACAGACAGATGCGCCTCTTCTGCAAGTTGGCGACAAGTTATCTGTAAAAAATTTAAGGATCAGGCGTTCCACTCGCATGCCGAATGTTCACAGGAATGACTGCAGTGGGCTCAGATCCACCTCGGCCAGGGATTATCGTTCATGGATGTACGACCTTCTTTAAAACTTTTGCACAGTGGTGTCAAAAGTATTCACATTCATTACTTGAGTAGAAGTATAGATACTATGGTTTAAAAAGACTTCTTTAGAAGTTGAAGTATCAAC
>JAQMYK010000009.1:6026428-6045132 GCA_030014345.1 Clarias buthupogon
GTTATATGTTCACTCTTCGTAAGAGGACGAAAAAGTTAGAACATTAAGCTGGAAAATTGGTCAGTCTGGCGGAGCTCAGAAAAAAGCAGCGTCTCTGTCTCAGCGTGTGAGTTCTCTCCCTCTCCGATTACCATCTGTGGGATGTGCAGGGAAAACCAAGTTAGATCTAATAAGGCCCATCTCACCTCAGGAACACAGCAGACCTTCAGAGGACTTGGTGGAGTCCATGCCTCAAGGGGTCAGAGTGTTTTGTTGGCACAAGAGGACTTACACAACATTAGGCAGGTGGTTTAAATGTTATGGCTGATCAGTGTATATACAGTATGAGTGTGAGTGTTTTCATCTAAATGACCCGTATGTTTGTGACTCCAGAGTTTGATCCACATGGCAGAGCTGAGGATTCTTTATGCCAACAAGATCATTCGGCATCAGACGATAACTACCTTCACATATGTCCGCATGACATGGACCGACACCCAAGTCAGCTCTCATGCGTCTACACGGAGGGGTGAAAAAGAGACAACTTTAATTATACATACAGTATATCTATACTGATGATTTATTCTGACCTGTTTTCTAGTTTGTAAGTCATGAGATCACAACTGAACAAAAAAGATGATGTGAATGTGTCTGAATTCTCATAACTGAATGAAGTAATATACAGGCTTTTGTTCTGGATTGTTTTTCACACTGCTATGGTTTTATATATTGTAATGTTTTTTTTATATATATATCAAAATTCTCAGTCCTGTGAAAATGTGTTTGTGATTTTTAAAACAGGAAGGCAAACAAAAATATGCACTTTTTGTATGAACACTGAAAAGCATGGGCACCAAGCTAAAGCTAGCTATTCACTAAGGCTAGCAGCATAGCTAGTTAGCATATAGGCGTTTAAGTCTTTAATATGATTAACATAAATTTTAGCGAGCATGAAAACTACACAAAACATTTTGGAATATTATCATTTCTCTTAGCTTATATCGTAATGTAATGTAATGAGATGACACTACAGTTTAGCCTTGAACTTTTATCATCAACAGCTACCTGAACTGCCATGTGTTGCTCTCAGTAAATGGAAACATTCTATCAGGAATACCACAGCAGCATACTTGGTTTGAACATAAGAAAATTTCAACATAAGATTAATTTATGAGGAGCGTTGAAGTCAAACCAGGACTTTTGAATGTGCAGAATAACAGAACACAGTTGTGAGAGTAAAAACTCCCCTTATTTCTCTATATACAGTGCTACACTAATGCACTCATCCCAGGGTTTCATTAGTGCTCAGATACCATCAAGGTAGAACATTTGTTCAGTATGCTGGAGCCATGATCGGACTGCCTGGTTCAAGTCCAAAAAACTGGCCTCCCAGGAACTCCTTTCCTGTTCAAACATGTGAAAATGGCTTGGAGTGAGGTCTCTACGGCTCTACGGATGTGGCATGTGGCAATAGCTCCCAGCTGAATTCTTGTGATGTGCAAGTGGTGCTTTTGAATGATTGATATTAATGGATCAGGAGTTCCACTTGTTGAATGTTCATGAGCCACATTTTGAGCCACATCACCCGGGATCCTCATTCATGGATGTACAGCCTTCTTTAAAACGTTTGCACCATTCAAATGTTTTTTACTTCGACTTAGGATCTCATCGCTACACTGCTCTTGAAGTCTTCTGTAAATGTCAATCAGTTTTATGCCTCCATTCACAAGAAATTTCATATAAAAGGTCCCAGGTTGACTTGAACATCCCTTGTAGATACCGGTCTTAATATGTCTATAAACTGCAAAATCACCTTAGAGCAAATCCATCACATTAAGTACTAATCAAGTGCATAATGAAGGCTTTAAATATAACTATTCTCTTTCTTTAAAACTGCAATCATACAAGTACTGTGTTTTTTCCCCCTCAACACTAGAAGAAGAGGTTAAGGGCATGTGGTTCAACTAAATTACACTGTGAAAACCTTAAATGCAAATGTCAACAGTGACAAAATGAAATTGCATTTAAAAGCTCTAATTGCAATGTTTTGCATAACCAGTAGCATTTGAGTCAAAACCTCCATTATCTTGGCTCACAGTGTGGGATATCGGTTGCATCTGGAAAAAGAAAAAAAAAAGCATTTAATGGTGTAATCATCAAGAACGCGGATGCACGGCAGTGTCTTGTGAGGTCTTGTTTTGCTGAAGGGTAATTCAGTTGGGTAATTTTCACATCATGCGCTTGCACACCTTATTATGAGTCAAATAGTCTGCGTGTTATTCTGTGCAAGTGACCAGAGGTTATTTCAAATCATACTAAATTGTTGTGAGGTTATAACTGATTAGACCCTGATGTTGGGATTTTGGAGGGGAAAAAAATCTGTTAGTACTTATATACTGAAAATTGCAGGTGAAGTAGATACTTTTTGGGTATTCCTGTCAACAAGAGCCCCTTGCAACAAATACAATCAATAGTTGATGTCTTATATAGAAATCTTGATGATGATGATGATGGTACAGTAGGTGTTTTGAGTTCTTCATACGACTATTTCATATTGCTGGCTTTATACATGCATAGAAAGCACAAATCAATCACGACTAGCCATTGCCTTCTAGTCCACAATAAATCAGACTGCGCCTCAGCAAACCTGTGTTCAAAAGCAAAGAAAATATTTTTTGTCATTTTAATTCTGAGAATGCCCAGAATTCCCCATGCTTGTTTTACTTTTGTTTAACATTTGTAGCTTGTGCAATGACATTCTAGTAACCTATGTATAAAGCACTATATAGGCAATAATCAATCTGCTCCAGTGTCACAAATTAAAATCTGTTCAAGACTGCAAATCATTGATGTGCTGCAAATTTTTGTCATCTGTGTGTTTGTGTTGTGACTTTCTCCATGATTATAAACTGAACCAAGACACATGACGGTTTTACTTTTGATAAGAGACTGTGTTCTTTCAATATATATAATAATCCCATTTTTTCCCGAGCATCTGTTGCCAAATTATGCAAAACACCAGAGTCATGATAGCGGCAGACATTATGACAAATTATGTCCTGTGTTCATTTGCATAATAAGGTTTGTTTCAGTCACTGTGTCATGTGCGTTTCAGAAAGCATAGCTCAGCACTCAGTATCTGATCAATGCAACCATACAGTAACCATTATAATACTAATACTCTAATTATTATTATTATTATTATTATTATTATTATGAAAACAGATGTAGAGGTTTGGCATTGTGGCCTTGCACCTCCAGGGTTGAGGGTTCGATTCCCACCTCTGGTCTGTGTGCATGGAGTTTGCATGTTCCCCCTGTGCTTGGTAGGTTTGCTCTGGGTACTCCGGTTTTCTCCCACAGTCCAAAGACATGCAGATTAGGCTAATTGGCATTCCCAAATTGCCTGTAATGTGTGTTTGTGTGTGCCCTGCAATGGCACGCTGTCCAGGTGTACCCTGCCTCGTGCCCAAAGTCTCCTTGGATAGGCTTCAGATGACTACATCACGTTACCAAAAAAGTCTCCAAGTTGCCCTTTTTCACCAAACTCTTTGAGCAAATTATTCTCAAACCCACTCATTACACACGCTTACACCAGTCTCAAAACACTGCTTACAAAACACTTATTAGTCATAAATTAGATTAATTAAATTAGAAGCCGCATGCGCCCATGTGCTCACTATCAAGTTGAGTTTTGTAACTTTGGATTCATTTGAGGAGGTAAAACATCAATTTCTATATTAGTTTATAATCCTACAGGTGGCACACTCTAAACTACTTACACATTTTCATCCTGAATTATTTGCTAAGCTTGTTTAGAAATAATAATTATGGTGGAGTACAGAGATATGTGCTGCTCAGGTAAATGTTCAATTATTGTATTTAAAGTTATTGTGTATTGTTTTAATGTTATGCTTGGTTTTTAAGTGAAAAAGGGTGTGGGGTACATTTTATTACACATTCAAATTTAGGGGTTTCATATAGTAAGAAATTCTCGGACGGGAGGGTGTTAAAATTAAATTGGGATATTTATCTTGATAAAAAATCTTGATACTATAGAATTATAATTTTAGCTCCTTGGTATCGCGATGATGTTGTATTGGGGGGTGACTAGTGATTCCCATCTCTAATATCTACACATGATTAGAGAAAGGAGTTGAGTACAATATCTGATTGATGATTGACGTTTCCTGTATAGTGCATCATTACAGGTGGCTAGGCTATTTTGTTTTACTCTGACAATTTCTTTAAATATATAAATACACACTACAGTACAGTACTAGACCACATTCACGACATTATTTTAGCGTCCGTTCCTTTCTCTGTTTCCTCTACCAAACTTGATTATGGAGATGACGTCGAAAGCGAAGTCCCGCCCCGAATGTTTTAATTAACCGTTTCCCAAAAATGAATTAAATGATCTCCAATATTTGTTTAATGTGCTGCAGCTAGGACGAATAAATAGTTTTACATTTCTATTAGAATATTTAATAATTTGGGATAAAATTACTAAACAAATTAGAATAATGTAAAAATAATAATGATAATATTATATTGTATTTAAAAAATAATTTTAATTATTATTTTTTAAATAATAACATCGGCTTCAACCGAGCTGATTTGTCAATAATTTATTCGAAAATTATTCTCACTCATTCGCGTTTTTGTTGCTTTACTGTGACGTAGTCCCCGCCCCGTTTGTGACGTACCACCGCTCGACTCTAAGGTTAGGTTGTGCCAAAACGCGCGATGCGCTTTATAGCAACCGTTGCCCTGTGATCCGGCGCCATAGTCACCGTAGTCGTGGCGACTGTAACCCACCAACAACAACAACCAGCACCTCGCGCTCCATCCTTTTTACCTCCTCTGCCATCCTCATCTCCACACACACACCGTTCAGGTGAATATATATATATATTTTTTTTTTCTCCCCCTCTTTCTGTGTATGTGTGTTTTCTTCCTTTTTCACGGCTTGTATTATTATTATTATTATTAATAATAATAATAATAATAATAATAAGCACCGACGCTTTGCTTAGACAAACGAAGACATCATCGGTATTGTAAAATTATCTCTTTTCGGATGCGCTAAGATGCTAGGTTGGTTAGCGACGCGGAGTGGGAATGATTTCGCCGCCGCTAACGCTAGCTAGCTTAGCCGCGCGCGGATACGTCCGTCCCGTGTGCGTCTCGCGCGAGCGCTTTTTTGAGGAGTGAGAAGTGGTAAAGGAAAACGAAAATAGCTTTTATTATCGTGTTTTTCTTCATATATATTATGACGAATTATTCTGCTGGAAACGTTTCCTGACGTGTTCGGCGGCGTGTATTGTTGTTCCTGTGGAAGTTTCACGAAGCTCCCCAGCATCATTTCGCCTCCTCGAGGCGCAGAACGAGCAGGTGTTTCTGAGGCGCTCGGCTCCGGGAAGCTAATCGCTAAGCTAGCTGAAGTTTAACCGACGCGACGTTCAAGGCTCGTGCGAAGCTGCACGCGACCTTAAACCCAATTTCTCTAAAAATGGCTGCGTTTGTGGTTGTAATAAAAAGCAAGGCTTCTTCTTATTAGCTGATATTCTCTCCAGCAGGTGTGTCTTAATAAGGGTAATGTATAAGGGACGGGTTTGCTAAACGTTCGCTGGAAATTCATACACTCGCACACACGAATTGATATGAAATGATATTAATAGGAAATAAGAGTCGGAGTCAGAGCAATGTGAGGTTTGAGAGAGCCGTGGCTCAGGGGTTTGCTCGGTGTCTATTGTTAGAGCGCTGTCCTGTAGCTGCTGTTAGCTTAGCATAGGCTAGCCTAGCTCTCCAGAGTTCACCATTTGGTCTTTTGTTTTTTGGTGCTTGAGAAATAAGCGTGTGTTCTTTCAACACTCCGTGACCTAATCACCACCAGGTTCCTCTTAGCTGAGAGCTGGAAGTTAACTTCTGTGTTTGTTCCACCTCACAAATGGATATTTTCATAGCCTAGGGAAATAAATTCGAATTTCTGGCTTTCTCGTATTATTGCGTGAAAGCTGTTGTACATCTGCACAACAGCTGGATCATTAAGTAGCATCGTTTTTTTATTTATTTTTTTAGGGGGAGCGTCACATAATTTATTTTCCTGGCAGTAGGTGGAAAAAATGCTTTTGAAGTGTTTTTTGCATAAATCTTCCCGGTTTTGATTAGTGCTCATCAGTGACAGTTAATACCAGAGTGAACATCTGGATTATTTAAAGGTATGATAATTTATTTTATTGTTAGTATAATTTGTACAAATAATCTTCAAGTATATCCAAAACTTACAGATTAACCCCTTTAGCCTGTTGAACTCCTAAACATCATCAAAAAACTTTTCTGCTCCGTTTTTTATTTTTATTTTTTAACGTGCGTCCTGTCAATCATTTTACTCATCTGTGTTTGAATCCTGGGGGCGGAGCTTTGAGTACAGTCAAATGTCACATCTTATCGTAAAAGACTAATCCTATCTAATGCAGTTTGAAATAATTCCACATTGTGCAGAAATGGTGCTCATCCTCTGAGTCCGATGAATCAGCTTTAACTGTTTTGTGCAAAAATTCTTAAACAAGCATAAAAACATTGTCGTGTGCCTGTTGAGCACTCGTTTATCGCAACATCTCTGACACCAGGATCAAACTTTCCCGGGTTCTTGGCTTGACAGCTCCTGATCCCGTATTGCAAGCATTTCCGTTTGCCTTTTATTATGTAATTTTTTTTCCTTATATTTTTTGAATGGTTTCTCAGTGTTGCATCAGATTTCTTTGCGAGCCTTGTCGCCAGCTCTTCGGTCCCCCTGTTTTCTTCATTAGATGGAGAAACAGCTGTGTATCACGAGCAGATTGCACAGACCCTAGGATGTGCTCGCTAGGCCTATGTGGAAGGGGAGGACTAGCAAATGAATGTTTCAGACCCATGATTTCAAGTGTGATGCTTGATTCTCAGTAACTGTGTTAATCCCTGTGGGGTGGTACTAAACTATTGGTTAAGTCGTCAGATCTAGAGTGCAGGACAGAATCATGTAGGCTACGTAAGATAAAGAATAGCTTTCTTTCGGATTAATTACCTAAAGCAGGTTTTAAGGTTATTATTTATCACATGAAGGTGGGCGTTTTATTACTATTATTATTATTATATATTTAGTTATTTATTTTTTGCACGATTCAGGTTTTTCAGCGCATCATAGTTCCTGAGGACAGAATGTTAGAAAAGGGGCTAGTTATCAGATCTCATTACTACTCGCCCAAAGGCAGACGGAGAGCAAACAAATAGGGCCGTGCCACCTGTTCTTTCTATCCTGTTCGTATTTCCAATCACTTTAAAAGCCACAGAGAGGGTTAATAATTCATATTTATCATGTGTTTACTTGTTTTTGCATGACCAGTCATTATTTAAAAAATGATTAGCTTGGATTCATCTGATCACTTGTAACAAGTTGTAAGAAAAAAAATAATGGTGCACTTGGGTCAGTTTAAAGGCGGTTGTGTTTAACAGGGGCTCTTGTGCTGGAGTAAGAGCCTAATGACGTAAGAGCATTCAGGACAACCTTTCCAGCAGCGGTAAAAATTGGTCTAGGAAGGGGGTTGCACATGACGGAGCTGTGTGTGAGAGAGAGAGAGAGAGAGGAAGGGAGGGAGGGAGAGTAAGAGCGAACGCTGCCCTCCTCTTGGCCCTTTGTTAGCACTTGGCTTTTGAGACAGGGTGAGTTTGGGACTTAAGTGGGCCACAGGAGAGCACATGAATGCACGGAAGGTGCAGAGGGCCTCTGGGGGGGGGGGTTCACGGAGCATGCTGAAGAAGCCAGGCAGGTGCCTGTTTGTGGCAAGTTTTCCATCGCTCCTCATCAGGGTAAGCCAAGGAGCAGGTGGCCTTTGTTTAGAGGCTCTAGTTTATTGTGCGTGAGAATTCTGCAGGATTTTGCTTGCTTGCATAATTTTCAACAGTGATGAAACGGTTTGTTGTTTATTTTATTTATAGGAGACTAGAGTTCAGTTTTATGCATACTCCAAAAGACAGAGTATAAAATGATTTCCTAAGGCGTAAACATGCGTCTGAGCACAACAGCACCTGCATCCTCCAGGTAAATGATAAACAGGAGGCGAGGAGGAGGTGCAGAGAGACGTGTTGCCATGAGCTCAGCCTCTAGGGAAAGTCTTTCAGGCTGTCGTTAAGCCGAGGGGGATAATTAGCCATGAGAGACCTCGTATGTATTAAGTCTTTCCAGTATCATCCTGAACTTTATTTTGCATGAACTCTGGACGAGGCTGAGTTCTTATGGTACATGCACACCACGATTCACAAAGCCAAAGCACTGACCAGTTGTGATTGCAGCGTCAGGTTTGGCTGTATTGGTTCTTTGATAATGTATGACAAAATAAATGTTGTGTCTTTAAATATAGACTCGAACAAAAACCTGCTGCAGGCAGCGTACAAGTCATGCAAGGTGATATCCATGCAGCACACACGTCCCTCCTGTTCATTTCCTCTCTCTCTTCGAACTGTTGTATTTGTATTGGTGTGGCGAGCGTCTGAGAGAGACTGTCGCTCTCGCATGAGCGCTTCATCGAGGTGAATCATGAGCCAGATTTTTCATACACCCTGTGCGCAGTGGGCTGATTGATGAATCACGGGGCTTTGTGATAATCTTGGATTCTGTAGACGTGTAATTTCGGTTAGCCTGCAGCCACTTGGAGCGAAGGTTTAGAAAGGCGCAGGCTGGTGCGTGAGGCCCGAAGTGCGGAAACGTTTAATTATTAACCGCCTTTATTACTGTGGACACTGCGACAGGCCATGTTCAGAATGTGTAAAACAGCCTGGTTTGTTCACAGCTATTTTATCCACGTTCTAATTCCTCGCAGCAGCCTTCCACGCGTCCATTCTCGTCAAAAACCGAAACATGATGAAATATTTCACGGCTTGAGCTTCGAGGCTGTTCTCGCCGCGTAATGAGCGAGATGCAGTTAATGCCGCACTCATGTCACACAGCTGGGCCAGGTGTTTCAGTAACGTCACAGATGCAGCGATTCTTCAGTGCTTGAGCAGATGGACGCAAGCTGATAAGCGCTTTCTCCTTCTCAGCCATCCTGCGTTTTCCGCTCCTTCTTCCTTTTGACAAACATTTCCACCATTGTGTGTGTGTGTGCGCACACGCGTGCGGTCGCGCATTTAGGCTGCAGCTTTAACCAGAGATAGAATGGAGGTGTAGGCAGCGTAGGTAATCTTTATCATTACATACGGTTAATTTGATTTCGGCTGCAAACTTGCAGTTGTTTTTACTGATCAGCTCGTTAATGGAACGGGTGTGGGGGTTTGTGCGCATGTTTTATTGGGTGTTTCTTATCAATTGGAGTCTTGTCCAGTGCGTGGTTTATTGTGCAAAGTGGTAGCGTGTTTAAAGATGAGTATTAAATTATGTAAATGCAATCCTTGCTAGAGTAAACAAGATGCTCAGGGTCGTGCCTGAGTCAGGATCTCTGATGATGGGGTGCTAGATTTTCCATCATCACATGGAGGGAGAGGAATGAACTCAAACTCTAGACTCATTCAGATGCATTTATTCAATCATTTACCTTCTTGTTGAAATCATATTCCCTTTTCCTGCTTTTTAAATATTCTGGTTGTTTATCTATAGTTGTTAATGAAAGGCTTTAAAACACTGCGTATTTAGACTTCCTTCTAGCAGATATAGTTTTATGGTTTATTTTGGCACTTATTAGTAAATCTGGACCCTGCAGTTAGCCTGACGGGTAAAATACAGCTACCTCTCTTTATTTGCAAACGTGTACCATTTAACAAGTGCTGGATGGGTTTCCATAATCATTTAAGCCACTTAACCTGTAGGTTTCTACAATATGGTATACAAACAGGGTTTGAGGTGCTGACACAACCTCGTGAAACCTCCTAATAATGATTGTAAAGGACCCTGTTTACATCCTGCACCATCAGATAGATCCTGAATCGGAGGCTCGGGCAGACGTGAATGCAGTCTATACAAGGTGTTTGGGGGAGGGGGAGGGGGGGGAGAGCACAGCCTTATCCTCCCGTGTAGTAACATAAGAGCTGCACTATCTTTGAACAACGCTGTTTGAATGTTTTTGTTTTAACATTAAGTCATGTTAATATGTAAATGTAATTGAAAGCAGCATTTTTTTTTTTAACCCTCCCCTCCCATGTAGGCGCCATGCAAACCCCAGAGGCTGGCGCTGACTCCTCGTCCACAGTGCCCCTCCAGACCAGCGTGCCTGTGCAGCAGCCTGCTGTAACCACCCAGCAGGTGCCCACTCAGGTGCCCGTCCAGCAACAGGTCAGCTGCTCTTACCACAGTGATGAGTTTTTTGTTTTTTTTTTCTTTAAATATTTCTATGATTTAATGTACGCTCTATGATTCGTGCAGGCGCAGACTGTTCAACAGGTGCAGCATGTGTACCCATCCCAAGTGCAGTATGTGGAGGAGAACAGCGGCGTCTACACCAACGGGACCATGTGAGTGCCGAGATGTGGCAAAAACTGTACATCTAAAAAAGAAATGATTAAGGAGTGAAAACTCCTCATATGTATGATTGATACAGTTCTGGGTTGAACAAAGATGTTTTGAGTAACTTAATGTAACGTATAGGGAGCTAGGTAAATAGTGCTATTAATACATGCTAAGGAAAACAAATGAGAATATGACCATGTAGCTGAACGTGTTTGCCTCGTTAACAAAAGAAATTTCTTTATTAGGTTTAAATTTGTGTTTAATGTGACATGACTAGGACAGAGATGAAAATTTAGTTAAAAATAACATCTAATGCCTGAAGACAGATATGGGATCTCTGTAGTCACATCTGTTTTCTCTCATAATGCGTTTTCACACAAAGCAGTGTTTTTAATCTTACCTTTTACAAACCTGACTCATCGGTTCTCCACATACTTGGATATTTTTTCTGCGTTTCCTTCACCAATGCATCTGTGATGATCACATCATGACATGTGTCCGGTATTAAACCATGGCAGAAGTAAGGATGGGCAAGCATCTGTTTCTGTCAAAGAACATGACACCAAATAGGGTCGTTACCAAAACCGAAACCGTCGAGCCACCACTCGGGGGGCCCCAGCTTTACAGTTTGTTCGGTTGCCCGACAACAAAAGAGACATATTTCACCCTGCTTTTGTCCTGAATGTCTGGCCTGGCTTTTTGAGCTGAAGGGTTGAGGAAGCCGAGAAACCGTCTTGTCACAAAAACATGTTGGCGCTGACAGCACTTGAGCCTCAGCAGGGGTGTAAATTGTGTGCAGTCACCTGACAATGACTGCAAGATATTGGCAAAAGGTCTTACGGAAGGCATCTTCTTGCTGTGCTGAGCTCTAGAGCTGGAGAGCACTTCACTAAGCTCGCGAGCACGAAGTGAAGGACACGGACCAGACAATGATACTAATTCAGTAAATGACATCTGAGCGCTTAAATTTTTTTTCTTTCTTCATTTTTATAGTGTATATGATGTAGCACACGTCTCATTAGTTTTATTTCACGTACTAAAGTCACCGGAAACCTGTCAATTATGCGCCTTTGATATTAGCCCCGAACCTGCCAATAAACAGAAAGGTGATAGAAAAAGAAAGAAAGCATAATGTGAGATAATAACATTGACACGGTTCATAATGAAATATTTGTACTGTAATCAGATTTTTTTTTTTAAGACAAAATTAAAAAGCAGAAGGTCTACTTGATATATTTAATACAGAGCCATGACAAAGAACAAAATGTCCTCATGCTGAAGCACATTCAAAGCGGTGGATAACTAACAAAGCTTCTATGAAGTTTTATGTTTTATTTTATTTTTTGTCGCTTTCACACGTTTTTAAAATCATCATTGCATCATCTTTATCATCATATTAGGTGAAAACAGTGTCCAAACCAGTAGTGGGTGGTAAACTGGTAGAAAAGGGATACCAATTAAAATTTGTCAGCTGGTAGAAATGTTCTGCTGTAGTTGTGCAAAGCTACAAGGGAACCTCATGTGTGCTCTAAAATGTTACTTGGCACAGCAGTGCTGTTGCAGAGAGCAGGCATCGTGATTGTTTTGACTTGTGCTTTTCACATTAGGAATCACAAAACTGTGTGGCAGTCACATAGTGAATTTTTTTGACATTTTTCTATTATGTTTATGCTGCATTACGTACAGTTTTCTGTATCTGTGCTACTTTTAAAATTCAGCTTACTCCCAAAAGTGAAAAGCAGGAAAAAATTTCTAGGCTTTAAGAAGAAAAGCAAACGCCCACTTAGACAACTGTTGGTTAGGGAAGAAAAAGAACTGGATTACATTTCCATAAAATGTGTATGATTTATGTATGCAGTGTTCAGGGGATTTCATGACCTAGTCATGGCTGGACTTGAAAGTGATGTACAATATGTAAATCCTCACAGAAAGATGTTCATGACTGCTTATATAATTGTGTGCGTGTGTGTATTCCTTTAGACGCACATACTCGTACCCCGAGCCGCAGCTGTACAGTCAGAACAGCAGCGGAAGCTACTTTGACACACAAGGTGCCGCACCACAGGTGAGCACGGTGGTAACGACTCACAGCTTGACCAACAACGGCAGCACTAATGGCGGCCTGGCTATGGGCCTCACGGGGGGTCAGATCATCAGCAGCTCAGGGGCTTACCTGATCGGGTCCAATGCCATGGACGGCTCCGCTCCTCACACTGCGGCGCAGACCACCAGGGCCTCTCCCGCTACGGTACAGCAAAACGCAGTCATCAAATCCTTATTACATGCTTTTTCTCACAGTGAAAGTTGATGAACACTTAACCCTCATGTTCTGTTTGAGTTAAAATAAATAGTTGACACTGTTGTGCTCGCTTAAGTAGATATAAAATATTGTATTTAAGAAAATAATGACTGGAAAGGTTTTTAAAGAGGACCTTTCCTGTTTCTTGTCACGGCTGTGTACTCGAGCACAAGACATTAGTGGATTTTTCTTGAAACGTGGCTAATTAGTAATAAGTAATTGATTTTTTAATATTTTGGTTATTTTATACGGAAGTGTATAGCCATAAACACTAGTACTAAACAGAACATGATTGTTAACATAATTCCTAAGAGACAGGAATTTTTTAAACATTTTTTCCTCAAGCAGTGAGCTCAATGATGATGACTAGATCTGTTTTGACCTCTGGTGGTAAGGTGTGGTAGTGTTCTCTAAAAGACCAGTGTGTGCTGCTTTGCAGAAATGTTGCATGGTTCAAACCTCTATTTCAAAGGAGCATTTCTCCCAAACATGTCTACTTGAATTAAACTATTACTCGTGGTACTATTCACATTTTTGGGTGAATTATTCCTTTGAATCGAGTATAGGTGAACAGTTTTGTGCTGTCTTGCTCCGTGTCTCGTTTGGTGGTCGGGAAGCTTGACGCAGTTTTTATTTTCTGCAAATCTGTACTGAATACTGCAGACCTTAGTGGTTTTCAGTATGGATCTCTGTCGCTACAGCTTTTGTTTTATTCCCCCTCCCCTTTCCCCTTCTTTGTTTTATATCCCCCCTCCGTTTTTTTTCTTTTCCTTTTGCTCTTTGGTCTATCAGATTGAAATGGCGATTGAGACGCTCCAAAAGTCTGAGGGTTTGTCCAGTCAGAGAAGTTCACTGCTCAACAGCCACGTAAGTCATAAAAACATAACGATGATCCCTTGTTCTTTTTCTCACTGTCCACCCTCATTTTTTGCGCTCTGTCTGTTTTATACCTCTTTAGGTGGTGGGGCTTAGGCACCTTTCTGTATATGTATCATATCTAAAGATCAAAGTCTTGCAAGTAGTTTTGGGGCGATTATATGAATATAGGACACTACTAAAAGAATTTAGTAAAACGTAAATTTGATTTATAGATTCCATGCATGATTTATACAATTACCTTTCCAAAACTTTTAAGGATGTTGCGACATAAAAAGAAATCGCACAGCCAGCCCTACTTGCAAATGTGAGACTTCAATATAATCAGTGTCACTAGAGTTTCAAAATAATGTTCCTCCCTTTTTGCGCTTTCTAATGTGGAATCCTTTACTTTTGTGAAGTCACAAAAATAGTTAAACACCATGATCGTGCTGTCCTACAGCTGCAGTGGCTTCTGGATAACTATGAGACTGCAGAGGGGGTGAGTCTTCCTCGCTCCACACTCTACAGCCACTACCTGCGCCACTGCCAGGAGCAGAAGCTTGATCCGGTCAACGCTGCTTCATTTGGGAAACTCATCCGCTCCATTTTCATGGGTCTGCGCACACGCCGCCTCGGAACCAGGTACTTTTATTTTATTTTTTTCCCCTTTATCCTTCTTCCCTCTTTAACCATGTAGCCTTACCGATCTTTCTGCATTAATGAGTGTCTCACAGCTGTCGTTGTGTTTTGAAATACAGAGGGAACTCGAAGTATCATTATTATGGGATCCGTGTGAAGCCAGACTCGCCTCTGAACCGGCTGCAGGAGGACATGCAATACATGGCACTGCGGCAGCAGCCTGTGCATCAGAAACAGAGGTATATTCCTCCTCCCTTATAGACTTTTTCTGATGTGCTTTAAGTATTGGTGAATACTTTCCTGGAATAGATTTTTTTTTTTTTTATGACGTAAATGCTATAATTATGATACTACAGAAGTCCCAGATAGAGCTTTTTATTAACATCCTGTGATTTTACAGGTTCAAGTCTGTGCAGAAGACAGATGGCTTTTTAGGAGACAACTACGCAAGCAGCGGGCATCATAATCCCAACGCTGCCGAGCAGACCGTCCTCGCACAGAGCCAGCACCATCAGCAGTTCCTGGGTAAGGAGGCTGCAACGGAGCGTATT
The DNA here is from genome assembly GCA_030014345.1 of Clarias buthupogon. NCBI lineage: Eukaryota > Metazoa > Chordata > Actinopteri > Siluriformes > Clariidae > Clarias > Clarias buthupogon. The sequence continues at coordinate 6,041,235 of JAQMYK010000009.1, forward strand.
ATGAATATGTGACGTTTTAATGATGGAATGATTTTAACCAACATAACTCCCACTCGCAGACGCATCTCGAGCCATCCCCGAGTTTGTAGAGCTCGATCTTGGAGAGAATGTGGTGGACAGTGTTGGCGTTGAGGACATCAAAGCTCTTCAGATACTATACAGGGAACACTGCGAGGTATTTTTCATTTTCTGTTTCATTGCTGTTTCCATGCACGTGCCTGTAAAATTTTATTTCCTTCCACAATTTAAATTTAGCTTCTAAATGCTGCTTTTTAAAAATTCTTTTGGGTGACAGGCCATCTTGGACGTGGTGGTAAACCTCCAGTTTAGCTTAATAGAGAAGCTGTGGCAGACGTTTTGGCGCTATTGCCCTTCCAACTCGATAGAGGGCATCACCATGACGGAAAACAGGTGCTTTGCTGTTCATTACTACCTCCAAGCACCAGTAGGCCAAAAATCAATAATCGTTTAAAAGCAAACGTGGGTTATTTGTGTACAGCGGGATGAGTGAGATTGAGGGGCGTCTGCCACGTGCCAGGCTGTTGCTGCTGTGCCAGAGTGAGGCTGTGCTGAAGTGGATGAACACCTGCGATCACCTGATGTACCAGGCTCTAGTGGAGATCCTCATCCCTGATGTCCTCAGACCCATTCCTAGTAAGCAGAACTCTTCCTTATTACAAAGGGTGTCAAAAATTCTTGCAACCAGGTACCTGTTTGTTTTAAGTTAACTCTAAATGCGTTAAATCCAAATAATAATCTATACAGATGTAACTACATAAGTTTAACCATGCTGAAAAAAGATCACCAATATTACTATGTGATTTTAAATTCTCTTGTCCAGTTGCTGTATTATTAGCCTGAATTACAGTATGCTGTTATACCATCTTCCTCCTCTCCAGGTGCCTTGACTCAAGCCATCCGAAACTTTGCCAAAAGCCTTGAGGGCTGGCTGACCAACGCCATGAGCGCCATTCCCCAGAAGATGATCCAAACCAAGGTCGGCTAACACTGCTAACTGTTTGTGCTTTTATTAAACTAATCTTGCACTAATCGGTATAAATGGTGCAGGGTTGAAGACTTTTTGTTTAGTAATTTGTATAGTTTATATTAAGTGCCTTGTCTAACAAAGTGTGATAATGAAGCGTTTATTTAGATAAACAAGGAATTAAACGCAAGTGTTCTGGTATGAGAAAATAATTATCAACAGGGTGGTGGGTTGGCTTTGCCTCTTCATTTGCAAAGATGTATATTTCTCCCCACACACCTTAATCACTTTGCTTGCATTAGGCCAGCAGCCAATTACATGACACTGATGTGTAACATTGTTTTCTGTGCCCCAGGTATCCGCTGTTAGTGCCTTTGCGCAGACCCTGCGTAGATACACGTCTCTGAACCACCTGGCCCAGGCAGCGCGAGCTGTCCTGCAGAACACCTCACAGATCAACCAGATGCTCAGTGACCTGAACCGTGTGGACTTTGCCAACGTGCAGGTGCATCTCAGCTCACACCCCTCTACCTTGTGTTTACAATGCACTAAACATTCCAACTCCAACTATATCAGCTATAAATAATAATTCCCAAGTGTGAATTTGATTCATATTTTTCTTTATTTATTTTATTATTTTATTCCCCTACCCTGGTTATTAATGACTCATTCAAAATAAGCCATCATGCAAGAATCAATACGTCATGTAGAGTACAGCAGAACAATCCTCTGACTGAGGCAAAATGCATCCAAGTGTGAAATTCAAGCTGTGATGATTGATTTAAAATGGGGTTCGCCCCTTCAACAACTTATTCTTTGTTTTGGAAATGAATTGTTTAAGCAGAGTAACATTAAAAGGTTTTAAGTACAGAGTAGGTCTTGTACATCTGCACAAAATTGTACAGCTTCAGCTGTGTACGAGGCGATAATTATCTTGTGGTTTTTATGATTCAGATTTACCAAAAAACTAACATTAAAAACATAATGTCTTGGCTAACGAAATGGAAAGAGAAGATCTGCTACGTTTTGCAGTACTTGCCCCAGTGTTTACTGAAATAGGACAGAGTTTCCATTAGGACATCACTAAAATAAATGAACAACAGACAGGATATGTGCAACACAAATAACAAGAGAGTGTTAAAGTACAAAATGCTAAAATAAAGTGCTTAAAGTTTTGTAAAATTGTGATATATATATATATTTTTTTAAATGTTTAAACTACAGGATAGCTAGTTTCTTCATATTCTTCTGCACAAGTCCGTCTTTGTGGTCCATTTTTCTTGATTTTTCAGTATTAGACTGTAGAGGCAGCGGTGCCGATACATGTGTGTGTTAATTTTGTGCAGGAACAGGCATCGTGGGTCTGCCAGTGCGAGGAGGGCTTGGTGCAGCGACTCGAGCAGGACTTCAAGGCTACACTGCAGCAGCAGAGCTCCTTGGAGCAGTGGGCCGCATGGCTCGACAACGTGGTCAGTCAGGTCCTTAAACCGTATGAAGACAGACCGAGTTTTCCGAAAGCGGCCCGCCAGTTCCTGCTCAAGTGGTCCTTTTATAGGCAAGCTCCTCTCTACTGTTCCTCTATTGTGTTGTTATTGCCACCATTTTTCTGTTACTATTGAGTTTAACAGGGCCTCTTATGGGGGGTGCCTCAAGCCAGTTTTATTGAACATATAACGTTTGGGGACTTGCATTATACTGAAGGCTATAAAGGACTGTTTTATTACCATATCTCAGGTGCCAATATCTCACAAACAATTTAAAATGCAGGAAAATGGTCTTTTCTCTCACTTATTCCTGCACTAGATGTAGTTTGCCTTCTGGAAACATATATACAATTTTAGGACTAAGGAATGGCAAATGTGTTTTAGGATATAATTTTGGTATAAGCGAGGACTGGTAAGATTGTCCTATCTGTAAAGGCAATTTTTCTAAAATAGTGGCTATAGACATGAAAATAAATAAATGTTAATGTAATTCATGCCTTTAACAATTTGCACAATGTCCATTTGATCAAAAAAAGTATTACAGTTTTAATCATGTGTTTTTATTGAACAATGTGGTAATATTCTTTGGCTAAGAGTTATAAAGAATCTTATTACAGGTTTTCAACATGTCCTTGTTGTTACCTTGCAGCTCGATGGTGATCAGGGACTTGACCCTACGCAGTGCTGCCAGCTTCGGCTCCTTCCACCTGATCCGGCTGCTCTATGACGAGTACATGTTCTACCTGGTGGAGCACCGTGTCGCCCAGGCAACCGGAGAGACACCTATTGGGGTTATGGGAGAGGTATGCCTTTTTGCTTATCTGAAGAATCAGATGCGTTTTTTTAAATCTGAAATAATACCGTTGTCAAATTGAACTCCATGTGGACTGAGGTTTTGCAACTTGGATTGGAGCTAATAATTAATTAATCCAGTGGTTCTCAAAGTGTGGGGAATACAGACATGACAGGTGGGGCGCAATGAACGGGAGGAAATTAGTGGAAAATAATAGGAAAGTACTATGAGTAAATATTAGAAAGTACCTATTCTAATTCATGCTTTTCTTTATTGATAATGAAGAGCGTACACTCAAAACTAAACAATCACGCACAAATAAATGGACCATTAATACAAGTAAATTGAATTGAAATCTGCGCGACCCACTGGGCAGCGCTGTGCGACTCAGAAATAGACCGCGCCGACCATCAAAGTACATTTTACCCCGCTGGGATGCGCACGTATAAATCAGGCATGGCAAGGCGGAAACAATATTAAACAGTCCTGACATGTTAAATAAATTGTTTTAAAATGAAAAACAGTGGGTCACGCAGGTTTGTGATTCGAGCAGCGCTGGGCGATCCACCGGGCTGCGCAAATAAACCAGATCAACTCTGCGCTATCCAGATAGTCGCGCTGCGCTGTATTTGCGCA
>JAQMYK010000009.1:6060071-6074871 GCA_030014345.1 Clarias buthupogon
CGGGGGACTTTTAACGAGTACGAGTACTTTAGAAAATGTGGTATCGAGGCCGATACCAGATACCGGTATCGGTGCATGCCTAGAGGAAACCGGAGTACCCGGAGGAGTCCCACCAAGCACGGGGACACTGCAAACTCCTGCACACAATGCACACCTAGAGCCTGGCCGGGAATCGAACCCTGACCCTGGAGGTGCAAGGCGATAGTGCTAACCACTACACCGCCTCTGATCAGACATTATTTTTGTTTTTAGTGTGTGTGTGTGTGTCTGTCTGTCGGGTATTTTCTATATGCTGATGCATGCAAAGATACATGCAACAACAAAACAAAAACAAAAAAACATGCTATAGCTTGTATTGTCCATCCTCTAGCCTCTGATTGGCAGTAATTGATCGTGCACCGGAGAGAAAGTGAAGATATAATTTGAGCATGCGTGAGAGAGTTTGACCACACAAATGAGTTTAAATGAGCAAAAATAAAATCAGAGCACAAAACACTTACGCTCAGGTTTTCGCCACGAAAATGACACCATACTGTTCCAACTCAAAGCATAAACAAAAACTGACCAGTCTGTTTAAATCTGCTTCCGTGTTACACTTCACGTGAGTGACAGCGAACGCCGTGAATGAGGAAGCAAGATGAGAGAAGTGATAGAGTTGTATGACTGAATCATCACTAATCTCCGGCCTGACTGGTGACATCATAGTGTTTTGTTTTACACTGCGTGTGTGACTGATATAGCATCTGAGATTGTTATCAAGTAAATAAGTGAATTCAGTATGATCTGAATGCAGAGAAATACACGCAAGTAAATCGCCATCATTCAGAAATGAAATCACACGTATGTATGAATTGAGATCGTGATTTATTTATTTTTAAAAATATTTCCACACGATAAAACTCAAATTAAACCATGAAATAATATAAACTTTTAGATAAAACAAATGCTGACTCACCAGTACCCGAGAGCGTGAGTCCAGACAGATCTGTGTAAGAGAAACACAACGGATGAGCTGAACACATGTATAGCACAGACACCAGACCACGGCATGGCCAAGGCATGAAATCTCTGACTGACCCAAACCTGGTGAAACCACCCGCTCGTAGTGGTAAGGGTTCACGCAGACGCTGTCACACTTCAGGTCGAAGGCGAACTGGCAGTATTTGACGTGCTTCAACTCATTCTTGTGGAGGTCGGGCCACCGCCACAGGCGGGCGTAGATCACGTGAGGGAAACCTTTACGTCCGGCCACCTTAAAGACAATAGAGAAGTTACTTGAGCCTGTAATCCAATACTGAGGAGCAACAGAAGGACAGAGTAAACACAGATATAGAATTACAAGACGCACGTGTTTTAGTATGCTCTGGACTAAAAGATTGATATTTTGTCATAGAAAAAAAAAATAACATAACGGTATGTTTATTATACATCACAATTTCTTGTTTTTGTGTGTTTTCTAAAGACACCAGCTACATGGTACAACATAAATTACACGGACAGAGAAAATACATTTGCTACACTACATTGACTACAAACATTTAAGCAAAACACTATTTAAGGATCTTTGTCTTTCTTGGTTATGTTTTATTTATACATACACCATCAGACCCTCAGCTTGAACAGCTAAAAACTATTCAGGAAAAGCCTCTTAACCTTTGAATTGCCCTGAAAGATTCTCTATTCAGACAATAAAACCAGAACCAACGCATCACCCCATAATGGTGTTTGTCATCATGCGGTGCAGCTGACCTGAAGTCTGCCATCCAGAGTGCGCTGGATGGTCACACACTTGCTGGGATGAGCCCCGTTGGTGGTGATGGCTGTGATGAGCGAGTCAAGTTCATCCTTCTTCTCTTTCAGTTTTTTCACCAGGCTCTCGATGGCTCGCTTGGCAAAGGTCTCACTCTCGCCGCCCTGCCTGTGGCACATCAGGCTGTGCACGATGCTCAGACAGGCGTCGTTACTGGTCGGCGTGTTTGTGATCGACATCCTGGCTGACTTCTCTGGTCTCTGAGCCTCTTATTTAAAAAAAAAAAAAAGTCTCGCCAGACGTTCAGAGACAAAAACTCATCAACAGACTGTGTCCTGGTGCGTCCATTCAATTTCTGACCTGCAAGAAACTTAAATTAATATATTGATAACTGTAGCACAAAAAGTAAAAATAACAAGACGCCGCTGAGATTTTGTCTAGATTGATCAGCATGCTTCGCACTTCATGAAAACTGTAACTGATGTGACATGGATGGAAAAAAAAAATTCATCCTGAACCTCATGCATGGAAACATTTATAATAAATATTGATCTATGTATTTATTCATCAAACTGCAAACATCCTTCTTCAATTCAGTTTTATTGTCACTGTTAGAAATAAAGTATAAATAACAAGGAGATCTCATTAGGCATCATCTTCCTGGCATGTAATAAAGTGCAACAGCAGGTGTTGGTCTATTTTTATTTTGGTTAAAATGTTGTTAAATTGTTGTTTAACTATCTGACATTATTATACTGATTTATGCCGTTTTTGTCTAAAGCAGGGGGGAAAACTACCTTCAAATACCATGTATAGGTCTGGCAAACTCTGATAACTGGATAACTTGTTACCAATACAAATATGTTTATACACGCAACAAGATGAAAAATCGCAAAATTCTGAATTCTATCTGAGCTAAAAAAAAATTCTGAATTCTATCTGAGCTAAAATCAAATACAGCATTGCTCCCCTGCCTCACCTCTACCTTGAGAGTGCACCACAGACGATGATACAGTGGCACTTTATTCTTTATTTCTTTCCATCTTTCTCAGGTACACATCCTCTCTCTACTCCAGGCATCACTAAAGAGCAACAGTTTCGCTATTCTACAGACGCTTTTCTGATAAACGAGAATAATTAATACCAGTAATCTAGCTTTTTTTGTTTCTCGAGGTAGGCTCAGCATACGCATCACTCAACAGGGTGTGTTGAGTATGGAATGTAGACCATGAAACATTTACTGGTGATGAATGGACAGATCAAAATATGCTTACTCTTCCTTAAAACCAGTTCGCCTCATATGTTCCGAATCTGTGGCGATTACAGATTAATCGCTAAATAAACATTGTTTTTGTATTCTGTACAAATACAAGAAAATACAAAAAGCCATCAAAGATCAAACTGTACACGTTAACATTACTAACAAACTGCCATTATGTATTATCGAAATGCTATGGAAGTTTTTACATGCTCGTTTTTATGAACTTACAATAACTGCGTATATGTAGAGATCTGAATCCTAACACAAACATGACATTTTAGACCATATCTCGAAAAAGAAAAATACTGTATATATTTACCTGAAATACTAAAATGCTTAGTTACATTTTAATTCAGTACATACTGCTTAAACAGATTCTCACTAACATGAGAATCTGCTGGGAAAAAATACGATCTGACTGCAAAGTAGAGTTTAATATTGAACACGTGTGATGCGTTTCAAGGTGGAGTTTTGAGTTGATTTGATATCGTGAAATACGGCGATATTTTTAGACTCAGTATATCGTGAAAAGTTCAGACCGCTACACCAAACAGGGATGTACAAGTCATAACGCAGATTAGTTTAGCTGAGATAAAATTTATAAATAATTGTGTGGATTTCTTAGTTTGATTATTCTTCTAACGTTCAAAACGGACTTTTTGAATTGGACACGACGTTTTTCTAGAACGTTCGTGTAGATTAGGTTAGATAACAGGGACGTCCTTAAAACATACAATTAAATCACTACGCAAATATTAAAATGAGACCTTTATAGAATAACTTAAAATATTTACAATATTGCCCATCCTAAATAATCTCAGTTACCACAAACACTCGCTGCTAGCTAGCCGCCCACAATGCTAACTGCTTGTCGCTAGCTAGCAAAGCGTTAGCTAACGTCAACTAGCTGAGGCGTTACACAAACCTCATCAAAGTAATATTCCTTAACCCACTAAACCTTAATAAATGTTTATCATTGAGTCGGTAATGTTACCTTGATAATTTGCTGCTGAGTGAGAAACGAGTTAGCTGGGTACGCTCAACTAAGCTAAGCTGGGCTAGGCTAAGCTAAGATGGATCCGTCCACTCTGTCTCTCGCTCTCTAAACCCCAAACACGTCGTCTAAACGCCTACATTTGCCTCAGAAATAAATCCCGAATATGTATAAAATAAAAAATCTATATGAGTCTCAAGAGAAAAACAAATTTCACTTCTGGACGAAAATAAACACACAAGCCACGGCGCTCGTGCACCATCTTACACCCAGCAGTTGCTTTGATTTTCCTTAGCAATATGGCGAAATGCGCATGCGCACACAAGACTGGGGGGAAAAAATAGCTGTTGAGCAAAAGATCATAACGCTGCTGGTCGCTAGAGGGCGGTCGTGTTATAGCACATAAAAAAAAAATCAGTTGCATGAAGTCTTGGTTCTAAAAGTGGGTTCTTCTGTAGGAAATATAACCATGCAAGAATTATACAATTCCATGTAGTTGACAAATAAAGAACTTAAGAAATTGAAATTATATCAATAAATATATTGTATACTACAGGATAAAGGCAGGGTGCACACACACACACACACACACATGTTCATTCACAAATTATGGGGTGCCTAAGCTGCATGTCTTTGGACTGTGGGACGAAAACTGGAGAAAACCCACCAAGCACAAAGAGAACATGCAAACTCCACACACACAGAGTTTGAGGTGGGAATCGAACCCCGACCCTGGATGTGCAAGGCAACAGTGCTAACCACTACACTACCATGCCACTTAATCTGAACCTAAATAACCTAAAAAAAAAAAAACATTAAGCCTATGAATGAAGTTAAACCTCATGTGTTTGTCAGTAAAAAATGTCAAGTATGAAAATCTCTATGGAATGAACAAATAAGCAAATTATTGGCTAAAATATGTTTAAATAGTGGTTCTAATGGACAAGCTACACAATTAGGCATAAAGTTTAAACAAAGGTTACGTTAAAACAACATTAGTTTTATAATGAAATAATAGCATGGTCAAATGTATGTGAACAGTGCAGTATGTGATTAGCTTGAAATTACACAGAAGAAACAAATCCATGAATTTGTTTGTTTAATTTAAATAAGGGTCATGGCACAAAAGGCTTATTGATGTTCCCAAAGTTGGCCTGTCTGGTCTAATCCGACAGAAAAGTTGTTGTAGCTCAAAATGTTGAAAAAACTTAATGCTGGTTATGACATAAAGGTGTCAGAATTCTGTTTATTGGACCGTGTAGTCAGAGTTCCCATGCAGAGGCAGTGTGATGCTCTGGGCAATGTTCTGCTCTGTTCCAGCAGGATAATGTAGAAAATGTAAAAAAAATGTCCACGAAAAGGTTTTGATGAACATGACAAAGAGTTGACTTAGTCTCTAAATTCCCCTGGTATCAATTTAATTAAGCATCAGTGGAAAGTGATTGACAAAGAAATCTCCACCTCGCAACAGAAAGGATCTGCTGCTCATGTCGGTACCAGATACAATACCAGGCAAAGGTCTGGACACCTTCTAATTCAGTGGTGTTTCCTGATTTTTATTTATTTATACACTGTAAAACCACACTGAAGGCATCCAGAACATGCAATAATCTCCTTTGAACATTTGATATTGAAATGTGTCTGCTTCTTTTGCTCTGTAAAGCCTTCATAACGATTCGTTATTGCAGAGGTAAGTTTTGGTCTCGCTTTCCTGGAAAGGTCTTTATAAGAGCCAGTTTCATCATAGCGCTTGATGGGTTTAGCAAATGCACTCGACAATACTATTCTTGCTGTTCCAGAACAAGCTGATCTTTGTGTCTTAAAATAACAAACTTGTGGAGTCCAACCCTCAGTGGATCAGAGCTGTTTTGGAGGCACCTACACAATATTAAGCAGGTGATGTAATGCTATGGCTGATCGGTGTACTGTAATTACATTTCTTTAAAGCCAGGTCTCTAAGACCCAGGGGATCAAGTAAACATGTTGAATCCTAGGGAGAACAATGAAAGCAATGACCAATTTAAAACAGAAATAAAAGTGTTAAAAACAGTACAGGCTGCATGGCCACTGGCCTAGTTTTTGCCATCAGACCTATATTTTGGTCACAGACCAGGTGTACTAAAGGTACATGATGTTGTATTAGTTTAAAGTAACAAAGAATGAAAACTAGGACATGACCACGTGACCATATCTTGTTGGTGAGACAGCAGAAGTGTATTTGTTAGCTTTCCCCTAAGGACATCACTTTTTTTTCCCCTTTAATTATTTAATTCTCAAATGTGAGCATATTCACACAGTGCAAATTTACTTCCTGACAGTAGTTCCGGTTGTCAGGAAGTGGAGACGTTTATTTAATGGTCTTCCACTAATACATCACCGTTTCTATGGCAACAACTCATTCACGGGGACTTGATGCAGAGCTCCGCATAAACAAGATTAAAAATAAATCTATTAAAGAGAGATTTATTTAAAACTGATCTTTCAAGTCACTGAACAATAAGCATTTAATGTCCTTGGCGTTAAATAATATCCTGATAATACTGCAGGCTGGCTGAAAATCCTCAGCGAAGGCTGAAGGCTTTATTTGATACTTAAACAGCGACTTTGTAGATCGACTTGGATTTCTGTATAACCCAACCACCACATTGGAATAGCGATACACTTAAGGGAAGAGAAAGGGTCAGAACATTGGATCAGCCTTATCACGCTTAAAAGCTTCTTCAGCTGGGCATGATAGTGTTGGGTAACGCGTTGGAGGACAGAGATGGAAATTTATGGAGAGGAAGTGGTTATAGGTGTGAACACGAGTGAAAAACACACTGGAATTTGACGGCTCCGTGCCCTGGCTGAACCCCACTTGGACCGAGGTTGTCATCTTGAGTGATGGCGTGCAAGCTGCCCAGATCTGACACCTTCTTATCACAGCCTTGTGAAAGAGAGTGTGGTAGAGGCTCGCATGGCATGTGGTGCTTCGTGACTATGGACAGCCTGAGTAGATTATGACCAATCAATCCATGGAACGAGGAAGAACCTGAATGTCAGGTTGCCTTGTTTTAAGAGTTTCAACAGCATTCAGATTATCATGTCCTGTTAAGAGAATTCCTCCACCTTATTGCTTTGAAGATTCTTTCCCAGTACTACATTTTTGAAATTGGAATTGATGAAACAAATAAGAAATAAAACACATACTTTCGTGTGGTCATAGAAATAATAATAAATGACTGAGTAGTGTAATGTGGTACGACAAAAAGCGGAGTGATTGGTACCACCCCGAAGTCGATTATTTCCTTTTAACAGCACCTTCCCAAATAATTTCCAAATAGTTTGTTGATGTATTAAAAAATGATGTGTTATCCTTTTCATTCATTTATTTCATTTACTGGGGATGAACATCTTTGAGATCATCTATTTTCTGTTTACTGTTACTGTTATTTACTACATTACTCTCGCTCTATATAAAATCTTATATAACTGAAATTGCAAATCCTTTGTACTAAATTTATACCCAACAATCATTTGGATTACAATGAGAATAATTACACTACAACAATTGAATTGGATTATAACATTTAGAATTTTGAATCTTGAATCTTGACACTGTGGTTTCCATGGAGGTTTGACTGGACTGGGATGTGGGTTTGAAGGTCGCCTCAACCACCATGCTCAACAAACATGTGCGGCAGACTGTGATGTGCTGGGTGTTCTGGTGCCTTTCTATCCTGGACAGCATTGACTGTTTGTTTTTTTCTGTTGGATTGGGCTGGACGGACTGGCCTTGGGTCCCGTCAGGCTTGGGTGAGCCTTGGGTTTCCATGGTCCTGTCAACAGTGTTAATCAGTTCACCTGGCAGTGGTGTATATACACCAATCAGCCATAATATAAACACAACTGGCAGGCGAATTGAATTAAAGTTTTACATTTTCATTTTGGTAAATAAGTTTGAAATCGCTATTACATATTAAGGATTATATGTATAATATTTATGTAAAGTCAGAAATAATTAAAATCAGAACTAATTTAATAAATGCATTAGGATTAAAATTTATCTGACCTTGATTTTAAAACAGAGTGTATTCCCCATGTCATCATTACAGAGGAGTTATAATTCATAATCATAATAATAGCAAAAGGAAAATTGTTAATGTAGAATCAAACAGTATAATGGTGTCAGAATACATGATTAACAGTTTAGTGTTTGCACTTTTCATTGTTCCTTTATACATTATGTTTATGTGTATGGATTTTTACCCTGCATTGCTGTAGGTTCATGAACATAGAATTGTTCTGTTTATGAAAAATTCTATACAATACTGTACAGTATAGTATACAGTATTATGAGTGAACTGTGGTTTATGTGATAGCAGTATGTGATCACAGTATGATTAATTTTACTAACTGCATAAATGTGTGTCAGCTAGAAGGAAAAAAAAGTTAAAGGTCAAATATTACTGTCAGGCTCGATTCCCGTCTCTGTGTGCATGGAGTTTGCATGTTCTCCCCGTGCTTGGTGGGTTTCCTATCACAGTCCAAAGATATGCAGGTTAGGCTAATTGGCGTTCCCAAATTGCCCGTAGTGTGTGAATGTGTGTGTGTGCCCTGCGATGGATTGGCACCCTGTCCAGGGTGTACCCCGCCTTGTGCCCGAAAGTCTCCTGGGATAGGCTCCAAGTCCCCCGCGACCCTGAACACAGGATTAAGCGGTATAGAAGATGAATGAATGAATGAATATTACTGTAGGTGTGCTGTGTGCATACTATTGACATTGTATTAATAATTTTAATGACGTTTTTAATTTAGGAAAAAAGCAAAATAAATGAAAACCTGTCTGCCAAATTCTTGGGGTTTTCTTCTATTAAAGAGAGGAAATCCAATTTGCAAGCCCAGCAACTGCATCTGTCTATGAACAATTTTAAATTTCTTCATATTGGAACAATTATGTTTTTTAGCTAGGAAACTAAGACAGAAATGATATATATATATATATATAAAAAATGAATTACCTGCATGCACAATTCTCAACTTTCTGTAGCACTTTTTGCAGTTTGTACTGTTGTAGATATACTCTAGAGTGCCAGTTCACCAATGACCTGAACCGTTTATGAACAGCTGAGGAAAAACTTTTTGCAATTAAGAGAGCTAAAGAAAGTTTCATATGAGCAAATATGCTGTAAATGTAGGACTAACCTTGAAATGGCCTAATTGCAGCCAGTGATTCATTTCATTAATTTGGATTTAATCCCATGCTGTAGGGTTTGTGGAGTCACTCTGCCAACTTTTACTTGTTCAATTAAAAACATATTAACCCTGCTTATATTAGTACATTTTTATTTATTATTTATCCTCATCATCAAATACTTCCTTATTAGGTATCGCAGACACTGTGCTGTTTTATGATTTCTGAACATTCATTATTATTTATTTAAAAATAGAATGTTGTGTCAGATGTATTTATGTATTTATAATAAAGAAAGAAATATGTTAAATAATAGAGTTCTTTTATTGGAATGGGATCTGTTGTTGGTATTGTTTTACTGATCTTCATGATGATTTCCACCATACCACAACACTGTTCTCAAATAAAAAGTGTTCTTTTAATCAATTATTTATCATCATTGTGGCGGTAACCTTTGAGTTCTTGTGATCCAGTGGTTATTGCTGTAAGGATTGCGAAAGTCCTCAACCTCTTGCAACCTGCAGATGCATTGCACACACCCTACTGTGAATTGGTAAACAGCTTACAGTGCATGTCTTTGGACTGTTGGGGAAAACCAGAATAGCCTCAGGAAACCCACTAAGCTTGTATAGAACGCATCTCCATGGATACAGACGGGAGGTGAGATTTTAACCCCCAACTCTGGAGGTATGCAGCAACAGTTATAACTGCCAAGTCATGGTTTATATGAATGCACTAATTTCTAATTGTTGATGTGGTGAAGCTGTTTTTGAAGTGGTCTCTAATGCAGCAATCAGAGGTAATGCTGCAACTTTTCTTACACTGTAAAATCTTAATTTCCTTTTTGTTTTTTTTTATTAGTTACTATGAGAACTAAAGGAAGCCTAGGAACTGGTAGCTTCTATAATGTAAGAGATAATAAGAACTAACTTGTTATCATGTTTGACCAGATTAAATATAGCAATAATTAGATAAATGTAACTATAATAGGATATTATATAATATATTATATAATAGGAAAAAGTATGTTATGTCATTGATTGTTGCTGTATAAGAGGAATAAAACACTTCAGGATTTGCTTTTATAGAAAAAATATTGTGGTGGTAACTGTACCTCAACTTATTCTATTATTTTCCTATAACAGCACATCTGAAGTGTTTTATTCCTTAATTATTTGTTCACATTTAAATGATTAAAGTTTAGCATTTCAGGAAAATAAAGGCTGTTAATCTCTTGAGTTTTAAACCAAGGTTATTTTTCACTTTATTATCATTATGATTATAATTCTAGACTACAGCGAGTATTTTTTGTACAATAGAAAAGCACTAGTCTGCATTGTAAAAAGCAGATATACATTAAGTGAAAAATCATTAACGTCTCTGTTTCTCCATGAAGTCCATCCATTTCATGCCAGATTACAGTGTCTGTATATTTCACATAGTGGCATGCTACTGTGTTACTCACAATACATTCTTTAAAAATACTTCTACTAAGAGTTGCTAGATAAGTTGTTAATTATCACACAAATGTAGCATCGTTGTTGATCATGGTACTCATATTTGAACAATCACATCATCTTCATCATCTTATCAGGCCTCATAATCTTGTATTTGGGTTGTCAGCTGATTCAGGAGAGAGTTAATGAGAGCTGAAGGACCTCATCTGCATCCACACTCTGCCACCACCATGCCCTCGTATTTGTGCTGGAAAACCACATGGCCATTCTCATTTTCATACAGCAGAGAAATTGGCTCCAGCTTGGTGGGAACACAACATGCTTTTGAGACCTTTTGAGGGCTTTTCAAATTGACCAGAGTTTGGATAATGGCGTGCTTGGTGGGCGTGACTTGTGGAAGTAAGGGATAGTTGCATTCCCCGCGGCATGTGTAGGCCTCAAAGCCTGGTGGTGCAACGATCCACGAGTCCCAGCCTATGTCTTTAAAATCCACATAAAGGGAAGTCCTCTTGCATTGGTTTCCTTTGGCATTGCGGCGAGTTCGTGGCGAGCTGTCGTAGATCATGTTCGAGCGCATTTGCATTAAAAGGGCCTCGTTTTGTTGTTTGTCATTGCCGTCCATTTCATCCACCAACAATTCATTGAGATCTAACAGGTCAGCGTTGTCTTCCGGGATCTCCTTCTTTGGCTGGTCCTTCCATTCACTTTCATTGTCTGAGAAGACAATCAACACTGGCTCATACTTTCCTCCTTTACTCCTTTCAATGTCCAGATTGACAAAAAGACCACTCTTGTCTTCATCCTGTAGCTCAGTCTCAATTTCAACCTGCAGCTCAAACCAGTGGCTGATACCCTCAGGGTCTCCCCAGAGCAGAACAGCATCAGTCAGATCGAACACTTCCCATCCACTCTCTTTACGCTGACCGTGCCCTACCACCAGCTCCTGCATTCCAGTCAAATTATTCTCCCCAGATCCACCCTTAGAATGCTGAAGTGAAGGACCACTTTCTACTTGCCTCTCAAAAACCGTTACCTTCCAGTCAACGCCATTTTTGCGTAGAGGATCTCGATGTACCAGCATGTAGAGGCGGAGCTCAGCAGTGATAACGCGCTCCTCACGTGGGACAGAGACATTGAACATAAGAGGGTGCGTCCTCACACCTCTTCTTGTCACGCTATAAGAGGAGGAGTCTGTAAATAACACATTGCCACTGATTAGTGATAGTGATTGTGTATGATTCGAATCAGAATGTGGTACACCTTTGTGTAAATGGAATTCAGTTCATCATCACGGTCTATTTATACAGAAATGTAATGATAGGGAACCAAAACAATAAATAACTGTTATGTCTCATGGAAAAGCGGATGATGGTTAGAGTGAAGAAGAAAACATAGTGACAAGACTAATGAATAAATGTTGACAAATGTGCCCTTAAAACAGCAATTAATCAAGCACAAGTGGATATTAATAAAGTCTGCTGTGAAATGTCAAACAAAATATTAAACAAGCACAGTTCAATCTAGTATGATTAATGACAATTTATTACAGATTTTTTTAAAAACACTGTACTTAGCAATTACTTAATATGATAGACAATGTGCTTGGAAATAGGATACAAGTAATATAACCAAAGTAAATTTATTAAAATTTTTAAACAGATCACATACCACTAACAAAGAAACAAATATTACCTTCGTTTTTGAAACTCCGTACAATATTTGCTGCAGGTCTGGTGCTGCGATCCTTCATGTACTGGTTGTAAAGCTCCAGCATGTACTCTGGTGGCTCAGTGCCGGCAGCCCGGGGCCTCAGCTTTGGCTCTTGCTCGGTTACATTTACCATGTAGAAGAACTGACCTAGAAGTGCCTGAACGTCTACATTATCATCCTGGTCCGGCAAAGAAGCGCCAACACTTCCCGGAAATGGCTCCTCCAGGGAAGGAATTGGACTCGTTTGACCGCGGGAAGGTAGCAACAAAAGGCAAAGAATTAGACTCCTAACATACCGAAGCATGGACATCTCTGAGACAGCCATCAGTTGAGCTCAAACCTTCTCCTCTAGGTGGACTATAGAGATAAGGCGAATAATCCTGGGCTCCTGGGTAGACTTGTAAACTCGTCCCAGGTTTTCGGTCCAGTCTGATATGGGGAGAGAAAGGGGCGAACAAACAGCCTTGTCCTTGTTGATCTTGTGATCTACCATAGAGGGCAGGTCGTTGCTGTCAGCCTCATCGTGCTGACAAGTTTTGAGATGTTGCCACTCGCTTGGGCCCTGGCCCTCTTATAACACGGGTGGCGAGAGCCGTAGAGTTCACCACTCATCCTGTATCTTCTTTCCATGCATTCCTTCTTCTGAAGCTTTCAGCTCAAACTCACCAAAAAACTATAATAATTAATAAATAATCATTTCAACCAGCTTTAAATGTTCATCAACACGTTTTAAATGTTCATCAAAAAATCACCAGAACTAATCATTTTATAAAAATTAGTTTGTTCATTTCTGTGTATTGCCCGTCTTATCAACCATTTTGTGTTTGTGTGTTGGTGACGTAGGCTCACTTATGAACAGCTCACGACATGAATACAATCCATGTTCGAGCTTGCAAACAAAAGCGTAATCGGTAGCGTAAGTGTCATTTCTTTTACACATTCAAATAAATATAGTATGCATAACAGCTGGTTACTTCCACCCAAGTGATTGATATTATGATTTTCCCTTTTTTAAGAACTGAGAATGATTGGTCTCAGTAGGATGCAATGAGTAAAGGGGGTTAAATTTGATATCTTTCTTCAATAATTTGGTATCCTTAACTTGTGAGAAAGGAAAGTTTTATAGTTCTTTTTTTAGTTAAAGAAATCAGAATTTTAATTTGCACTCATCTAAATTTCATTTCTTTATTTTTACACGTTTTGGAAGATCAGATAATCTAGCCCCAAAGAAAAGCCTCCTAAAATTGTAGGGCAGCCTTGCTCCACTTAGATGACCAAGACAGATGCATCTTTGCTAAACGCTCTACATTATGGGTGATTTTGCACAGCCCTCATTAAGTCACCGAAAGTGAGCTGATTGTGTTTCTCTTCTGCTTCAATCTCGTCTTCTGCTTTAATCAGCTGTTTGCTGCACCATCCAATCTAATGGTCGGCGTCTTTGGAGCAAGTGTTTGGGAATTCTCATCAACAGTCTCCTACTGATGGTAATGTATTCAATAATTGTATTATGTAAACAATATTTATAACTATAATATTAATTATCATTTAAACTGTTGGTCAGTGCACACATATTAGGTTCAAGCTACGTCTGGCAAGACCTATCACATTTGTCTCATTTTTACTTAAACAATTTCACCAATTAGCATCAGTCTCTATCAGTATCTATAGTTTTATGTCTAGAATGAATTCATGTATCATGGCACACTCTCTAGGCTTGGCTTATCCATTTCCTGTTAAGGAATTAAACACTTAGTGGTCTGCTGTATAGACCCTTTTACAGCCATGATTACGGCTGGCATCACGACGTTAGCTGGAGGCAACACAACAGAAAGCTGGAAGCAAACACGAACCTCCTCAGGCTAATCAGCTGCTGAACATATTGTCTCGGCTGTGTTGTTGTGTGCCAGATATTATCCAGAGGGATAATAGCTCTAACTTAAAGTTATATCACATATCTGCTGCCACTGTCATTAAAAATACATTAAAACAATTTGGTTAAACCAAATAAAACAAAGGAGGTGATTAGCAAAAAATGTGTTAATGTCTGCAATACACACTTCATATTAAGAAGTGCCGAAGTTTCATTCAATTTTGTCCAGCCAGTTTTGTGTGATGCTGTGACAAAAGCTGACTAGACAGACAGACATACAGACAAACAGACAAAAAAATCCCTGAAACTGGTTTTGTGTCCTCTAAGGCAGTGTTTTTCAACCTTTTTTGAGCCAAGGTACATTTTTAATTGAAAACAAATCACAAGTCACACCAACAATCGAAACTGTAAAAAAAAAAAAAAGAAACTCTGTAGCCTATATTAACAATATACAGCCATTCTTATCCAAGTGTCTTGAACAGGAATCAAATAAACACAAAGAAAAATGATTTTATGATCTTTCATATTTCTTCTTTCAAATAAAAAGTGCAATTAACAATATACAGTCATTCTTATCAAAGTGTC
>JAQMYK010000009.1:6112176-6144947 GCA_030014345.1 Clarias buthupogon
TCCCATTTCTTAGGGGAAATATTTAAACCCTTCCCCTTTCCACTTCGTTTCAAGGGACAAGGGGAAGGGGCGAGGGGTAGGGGAAGGGGTAGAAAATAGAATTGGGATTCAGCCGTGGTCTGCTGCAGAGGAGAAGTTCATATTTAGAGTCGCCAGCCTCAGAAATAACCAATTAACAAACAGCACCTCAGATTAGAGCCGTTATGAAGCTTTACTGAGCAGAAGTAGCAGATATACACCTCAATATCAACTGTTCAAAGGAGATTATTGCATATTTTGTTTTACAATGTTGAAAGAAATAAAAACGTGTTCAAACGTTTAATAGTGAAATCAGGAGCATTTCTAAACACACAGCTAAACAGCTATTAAAAGAATGTCTGAGTCTAAAAAAAAAAGGGAATAATTCTGCTATGAAGTATAAAGATTGGACTTTGAGAGCGATGGAAAAAGGTCATGTGGTCTGATGAGTCGAGATCGATCCTATTCCAGAGTGATGTGTGCGTCAGGGTAAGAAGGGAAGTACATGAAGTCATGCATAGTGTCCACTGTACAAGCCTCCGGAGGCAGTGTTATGATCTGGGGTTGCTTCAGGTGCTCGGGTCTTACGTGGCTCAGCTATGTTATGTGGCGATAAAATGAAGCTGACGACCTGAATGTACTGAATGACCAGGATATCACCATCCATGGAGCATGAGGAATCATTTTCACACATGAACTAGACACCACAGTGGGCGCCATAATCAAAGCAAAAGGTGGTCGAAACAAATGATTGGTATGATTAATTTTTATTTTTTTCTTGCCCAGGCAGTGTATGATTTACTCACTGAAATTACTGTCAAGAATAAATTTTATAAAATCCTTTGTGTGGGGGGGAACAGCAGTTATTTGTTTGGCCACAAAGGAGAGACTTAATAAGGAGAATAAGTTTGCCCTTGGTGAAAGAATTAAAGGAAAAACATACAAAAGGGTCCATTTTATCCACAAATTTGGCAATCGAGCTCACCAGATGGGGCCTCAGACCCAAGAGTCCAAGGGTTGAGGAGTGCGTTCCACTAAGCCAACAGCTGGCCGGCTAGTCCTGATGAAATGTCGCTTATCATTTACCCCCTGCAAAAAAAACAAGGAGCATGAATGTAAGACTATAGAGTCCCTGTAGTCATAAACCCCCTGCAGTACCGAGACTCGAACATGAAAATATTGTCTATTGTCTTGTCTGGGATGAGAGGAATGGTCACGAATAGACTCTCATCACGATTCCATGAAAGCAAGATTACCTGAAAGGTTTCCCGTTCTATCATATGGCACGGCCCGTCTCCAACTCTGTCGCTCTGATCCGTGCTGCAGTATCCGTCTAAAGAGAAGTTGATTGCGTGTAAGCAAGCTTAGAAATGCTAAATGTCCTTGATATAAAATGCATGAATGAACGAAACATGCACAAACACACACACACACGCACACACTTTACTTCTAAGTAGGGCATCATGAGTGTGCATTCTGAAAGCAATCAGGACAAAGCCCAAGGATAGCTCTGACCTTGGTTTTTTTCCATTAAGGGCAGAGTGATGTCATCGTTGCCTAGCTTTGCATTCTTCTGCTTTTTGGGGACTCCAGACACTGCTGGCTGAAAATACAAAAAAATTCATAAAAACTACATTCAACCTCACACAATGCAAACTGAATCCAAATTGTCATTCATTTAACTTGACCAGCTATTGACTGACTTTCAGCTCAATGCAATGTTTTTTGTTTTTTTGTTTTTTTGCAATATGAAGGCGTATTATATGTTATGGAAAGTGTAATACCTTAAAGTGTGATTTATTCCAGCCTCCCTTGGTCAGTGTGTGCCTTAAATCTTTGTAGGCCCACACAGTCTGGAGGACATGCGATGCCGCTTTGTTCTCTCTCACAGACTGGCTGTAGAGTTGAAAATGCAAAACAGGATTGTACCAAATTCTATGTACTGTACAGCTGAATCTAATATCTCATCAGTTCAGTGAAACAAAAAACATGATTGTTAAAGGAGAATAATTCACAGCATGGTGGACCGATACCTGTTTTCCTATAATACCTCATTCTGACGTGTTACAGTTTTTAATAAAGTGATGGATTCTTTTTTTCATCTGTTAATATTTGGATATACAACCTAATAAATATTGATGTTCTAACCGTACTCGGTTGCCTTTTCTATTCTGTAGTTAATGGGTGCGTTGTAGACACGGCAGGGCGTTCTGTCACAGAAAAACATTCACTGATGCCGTTACCGAGACCAAAAGGAATTCTTTTCCAAGATGAACGTGTTCCTATGTGCTTTATTCCTTTTTCACTCGCACAGTTCCATTTACTTTTGTGAAATTTCCATCAGACAAGCTAGTTCCTGTTATCTCTTATGATAAAGCAGCTGTAAACAGCTCTTCCATCACCAGCTCTTCTCTCTCTCTCTCTTGAACTTTAACTCTCTCTTCCTCGTCGCCAAACCTGATCCAACTACGTTGTACATTATCTACAGTACCTTGTCTTGTTTATAGCCACCAGCTTCTGGATCCCCTGACCCTGAATGAGGAACCGTGCATTCTCCAGGTTGTCAGTGATGATCTCGTGTATGGTGTTGAGGACCGCCACCACCGTGTCCTCTTCCAGGTTTTTGGCAGGACGCTGCTGGCCGCTGGGCAGATTGCTGACCAGGTCCCTCATGGCGTAGCTCCCTACCAGAAGCCAATTATGGTTTAAAATGAAAACTTAAATGACTTCATAAATGCTTTTTTACATCATTAAAGAAAAAAAGGGTCTATGCTTCCTTGCGAGAGGGAATATAGTTAGGTAGTCACGGTTAGAACTAATTGAGCGACAGCTTTCCTACAGTATAAGGTTGCGGTTTCCAGAGCGGCTATTGTGCCATAAGGACTTAGTGCATGCAAATTACAGACAGAAAATAAAAAAAAGATACCTGATTGCATTCTTACCAACGAGATCTTTGTTTTTGTGGTCAATGGCAAGGTTGCGGAGCGCAATAGCAATAGCCCTCACCACTTTATCTGCATCTGAATGGAGTAGCTCAACCAAAATAGGCAGGCCTTTCTCTTTACGTACAGTCGCCCGGATGTAATTAGACCACTGCGGAACGAGAGAGAGATAGAATAATGGGTTATTAAAGCATGCAAAAACATAGAATAAGTCTCATTTACATGAGATGTGGGGCTCAGAAGATAATTGCATTCTGTTGTAAAACAGGTTCGTATTCAGACAAGGGTTTGTTTTCCTCCTCTTCGCCCATGCCGCCACAAAAAAAAAAAAATAAATAAATCTCGCTCTATATATATATATATATATATATATATATATATATTTCACGCTATGTACTTACAGCCCATAGTCCTGCAGACAGGTTTTGGAGAGCCCCTGCGGCCGCCTCCAGAGTGTTCTGGTTGTGGCTCAGCTTGAGGAGTGACAAATACAGCCTCACAACCTCCGGCTGATAGAGCAGCTCCAGACCTGCACGGAGAGAAATACACGCAGAAACTACATCAAACAGCACCGAATGTTGGCCCGAGTGATTTATAATTCAACGAGTGAACTTCTGTATGAGATGGATGCGAGAGGCACTGAGCTTGTGCAGTGAAAAACAGTTTGCCTTGGTAGTCAGGAGAAGAGCAAAAACAGACGCGATATCAAATCTTTATGGTCACATGTACGAAGATAATAATGGGAATAATATGCTATATGAGCTCCATCTTAGCTGCCACTGTTTAAAACCTTCCTGCTCTCCAGAAACATCTATCATGTGTAAGATAGCATAAGCAAAATTCAAAAGACACAGTAGAGAGAGATAACCCAAGGCATGTTCCCAGAACTATGGATGAATATCGAGCTGAAGCTCTTTTCTTTTTTTATACGAGCTCTTAAAGGTCTTTAACTATTCAGCCAGCACAGCAATGAGCCTAGCTTCTGATCCTCTGAACCACTCTACCGAGACGTTCCAAAGGACATGGAAGGGTGACCCGAGGGACGAGAGCCTCTACTGGTAAAGAAATAAAAACCGCCGGTTTCCCATGGTCAACATCCACTCAACCTACCTGATGCTCCCAATAAATCAATTAAACATATTACATAAATATATTCAATTACGCTTTGCCTTATTCATGCTCTCGAGTTCCTCTGTGCAACCAAAGCCGTATATTTTTTATTTTCTTCAAAAACCACGCTGAGGTTATCTTGGATTCCTGACAAATCTGACACCAAGGAATAGCTTGGGCAATCATGGAAAAACGGCGATATGAAATTATGGATCGTCAGCATGCTGACAAGATGGCAAAAGCGCGCTCTGACTTCGATAACAGATCGCCTGATACTGTACCATTGTTGCTGGGATGGTATCAGAAAGGATTTAGATAACAGTGTGTTCGGATATTTAAGTGCACCAGCGATACAGTCCCTCTTACACTCTGTGACCCAGTTACATAAAATTACAAGATGCTTTAATAAACTGCTTAAATACAAAGCGACCATTTCTTTTTCTTCATCTATTTAAAAACCGCTAATCTCATCAATTTACCACGTTACCTCGGGATTCAGTTTGACGTGTTGACACGAAACACGAGAGTAACAGGTGTATCAGATCATCGATACAGAAATACCTTTCTCCTCATACTCGATACAGCAGTTAAAAAAACACTTAATTATGCTCCTACGCAAATCGAACGCCGCCTTGGCTCGGTCTTCATCTCCGCTTGGTGCGGAACACTGGCCTCGGCTCATCAGTGTTTCCCTGGTTCACTTCCCTCAAGGCCTCCCTCGGAAACTTTGTCGTCTTCCCGTGACCCGCCCGCTCTCCTTTAGCAAAGCTGCTCCCACAACCTCTCCATCTGCCAACTTAACAGACATTTGTCTTCGGGCTGAATGCAGGCTATCAATTTGCATATGCTGCCTACGTCTCTACAAATTCGGTCCTGAATCGAACGCTCCGCTTAACCTTCGGGTCCGTCTGTTGGCAGTCCGCATGCATTGTATTAAAACCTAAAACGAGTTTTTACTTTTGAACCAGTTTGCATTGCACGAGATGAGAGGATGGACTAAATATTCATCTGGTGAAAGGATCCAAATGAAATATGGGTATTGAATATGATAACGCGAAGTGAAGGCGCACCTTTCGTCGGGAGTGCACGCTTGGGCATGTCCGAAGCGCTGTTTGTTTTGTCGCTCGTCCCGTGTTTCCGGCCTGAAAAGGCAAACCACTATGAGCATTGCAAAAGGTGGTGCGTTTCAAAACATCTCAAGCATCAAGCATTTCACATTGTCCAAAGCTTGAGTATACAGTATGTGTGGGAGGCTCTGTGGGTGTTGAGTGGGAGTGCTGAAAAAAAATTAATAAATAAAAAAAATCAAGTGTATGTGACATGACTGGAAATAAAGCATCAAGGTTTTGCAGCACTGTCTACTGAACACTCAAAGCAAGGCAGGAACAGAAGCACACTCACACTGATTGAACCACTCCTCTGCAGATGAAGACAGTCGGACCAACAGTGTGAAAGCAAACACATAAAAAAAAAAAAAAAGACACGTTCACAATGGCAGAATATATGTTGAAGTGCGACATTACAACAGCTACAGTAGGGATACCCAGATCCTTTTTCAATAACAAAACGTCAGTTAGTTAAATTGTCCATAATATATGCTGTCGAGAAAAGAGCCTATTATCATTCTAGGCATAAACAAGTTTACAGTGAAAGGAAACGTTCTGTGACCTTCTGCGGATAGTTTGCTTTCATTACGGAACACATACGGAGATCGTTGGAACTGGTTTCCAAATACATCTACGTTTCCATTAAATACCTAACCTTTGGTACTACGTCCACCAAAACAATCGGGTACGTCCTTTTTCTTCTGGTGGCTCCTCGGCTTTGTGGTCTGGATAGTCGGGGTGCTGAAAAATTTCTCCGCCCCTGGTACCTCTTTGTGCACGTGGTAGGATAGATTACGTAGAATGCACACGCAGTTCTCGACAGACTGCGAAGGCACAACGAAATTAGTAAGAAAGTGTTTAAAAAAATGGACAGACTGAAAGACAGATACCTGATCTCACTTTATATTGCAGGAAGAGTCCTCGTGGGAATCCAAATTTTATATTGCGAGGAATTAAGAAAGTAATATCACAGACACAATACCCCGCTATCCAGGTGGATAGGATTCAGTAGATTATAGATTTTCATCATGTCTTTGTGGGTTGTTTTTTTGTTTTTAATCTATTCTTCTTGCGTCGGGCGTCTTGCACCCTTTCTCGTTATTTTACCTTGTTATTCATATCCCTCCTAGCCACAGCAGAGTAAAGGGCATGGAGAAGAGCGTCCACAAGTCCCTCACACTCACGCATCTGCTGACGAGCCTCAGCCCCATCTGAGCTCACATTCCTGCAGGGGAAAGTGCTCTTGTGAGCTACATAGCTGCACAGCACCTTTAATAAAAGAAAATCTCAAAACCAGATAACAAATAAACTTTTCAATATTTTTTTCAGATGAAATTCTATCCACAGTTCTGGAACTTTAAACCCAGAGAATCAAGAACTGACGTAGAGAAAAGGATAGATATATATATAGGCCAAAAACTACCTTAAACATCCAGATGTGTTCTTGAAAACTGTGGTCCATTCTGGAGCTCCTGGTCTCGAAGGGTCGTTGGGATCTCCTCTTAAACCCGAGTGTGGGATGATGATCTCGTCAGTCAGTGTCTGAAGCCCGTTGTTGATGATGACCATCTTCAGAGGTTCATGAGAGGAAAGGTTCCATAGTGTTCCTGAGAGAGTGGATGAGAGCTAGATAGGTTCTCAAATCAGGCCAAAAGTCGCCTGAGCAACCGACAAGGAATGCTAATGCTAAATACTACAAACCTGTAACTAACTCTCGGACCTCCAGGTCGTTGGTCTTCCTCAGCAGCCTCAGGAGTGTAGGAATACCATCACTGTTCTTTATGGCCACCTTGTTAAAGTGATCCCTGCCAAAGGAAATATTCCTCAGGGCTCCACAGGCCTTGCGGTACACCTCGGCCTTGGGGTGGTCCAGCAACCCTACCAATATGGGGATGCCATGGAGTTGCCTCACATCCTGCTTGACCTTGTCATTTTCGTAACAGAGATGCTGCAGATAGGCTGCCGCATTAGACTTGACAGGGTCCATGGGGTGACTAAGCATGGCAATGACTTCCCGCAGGTTGGGGTCCCTCCACCGAGGGTCCTTGCGAATGGTGTCCAGGCTGACCATGCTGGCCCGTTTATGAGGAATCAAGGTCTGCATCCTGTATAGATCCTGCAGGAAGGGATGCGGCAATGGACCAAGGTGATCGTCAACCCCGAGATCCATTGTAGGTCTCAAGGGTAGGGTTCCTCCCATCATAGGATGACTGATCGCCGGGATGCCTGACCTCAGGTCAGCACCATCCTGATCTCCTTTGGCGGCGCCGTTGCAAACAGGTCCTCCGATTCGACCAAAACTGTCTCTGTGAAGCGGGAGGGTATAGCAGTTTTCTAAGTAGTTCCTGGGTGGCAGGTTTGTGTAAGAAGGGGGGTATGGGAAACCAAGGGGAATGGTGCCATGATTGCTGAGGTCTACCCGAGGACTTTGAAGGGTGCCATGCCTGACAGACTGGTCTTTGATGTTTTCAATCGGGGTGTCGGACGACGTATTGGTGTCAGAGTCGGGGGTTATCGTAGCAGCCTGAGACGGACTATAGTCATCTTCTTTCTCTACCGAGGCATTAGAAGCAAGAATGCTCTCTGAATCTTGGGAGCCCTCACACACTGTCTGAAATGTCTCTGTTGTTTCAGTTATACTTTCCTGAGGGAGAAGAAACGGGGAATGAATTCAAAATTCTAATCTGTCACATTCACAACCATACGCATTATGAAATGCAGTGAAATGCTTATACAAGTGCCTGTGACTCAAAAATAAAGATTTATCTCACTCACTCACTTATCCTGTATACAAGGTCCCAGGGGGCCAGGAGCCTATCCCAGTGGACTTAGGGCACGAGACGGGGTAGACCCTGGAAGGGGTGCCAATCCATCGCAGGGCACACACACACATGCTCACTCACACACTATTTGGGAACGCCAGTTAGCCTAATCTGCATGTCTTTGGACCGTGGGAGGAAACCGGAATACCCGGGGGAAACCCACCAAGCACTGGGAGAACATGCAAACGTCATGCACATAGACCTGCAGGCGCAAGGCCACAGTGCTAGCCACTAAGTCACTTAGAATTTTTTCTGAAAAATGTGCAATATTTACAAGTTACCAAAATAAAATAGAATTCAAATAGCAGGGTATAAATTGTAAACTCTGAGATGTAAAAGTATAAGAATATAGAAGTGTAAAAATAAATTTGTGTGGATATGACAGAAGCAGCATAATTAAGACATGAAGTATGAAATGTAATGGTACTCATACTGTATGTGCATTGAATGACAGAATTAACACAATCTCTTTGCAAAAACAACGATCAATTCACTCATCCTTTCAATTATTCTTAAATCTATCTATTATGTTTTAAACCCGTTTAAAAAGGTTAATAAATGAAAGACAAACCTAAAAAAGGAATCCTATCTGTTATGATGTTAATTCCGTAATGATTTTCTGCTGTGCTGGCAACAAGGGCGGAATTTACATTTGGCTGAGTACTTGACATGCACAACATACACAGAAACAATTTTTCACTCAGCTGAGAATTAGTTTAACGTGGACTATGAAATGAGATTCAGGGGATCTTCTATTGAACTTGGTAAATTGCCAACAGCAGGGTGGTTTGATGCAATGAACTGGGTCCTATATTTCCAGTGAGCAATTACTCAAAACTGTTTTTTTCCATAACTTGGCATGTACCAATATAGCACTATACCCCAACGTACCACAATTTCCTGACAAAGCATGCACCGTGAAAAAAAAAAAAAAAGAACATTAACAAGATTGCACAGAGTGTACAAGAACACACTATAAACGAAATATGACCTTGAATCAATACCAATTTTGGTAGATATAAGTGTCGCTTGTAGAATGTCAAAATGATCGAAGCCTACATCAGCACCGCATGCACGTGGGCGCAGAGTTATTAATGAACGTGGGTCTGTGTATCTGTGTTTTGCAGGTTGGCATCCTCACCTCCAGCTGTTTTGGCACGACTTCCTCGTGAGAGCTGGAGGCACTGAGAGGGTTCAACTCAGTGTCAGGGCTGGAGGACTTCTCTGTCCCAATCCCTGAGCTCTCATCATTCTGCAGCAGCATCCCAATACAATCACAGCATCGATGAATTAATGCTCTTCATTAATAATAATAATAATAATAATACAAAAATAATATATGTGCTGCTTTATTAGGAACACCCGTACTCATGCAACAGGTAATCACGTCGCAGGAGTGCAGTGCATAAAATCACAGGCCAAAAGAGCTTCAGAAGGGAGTAAGTATTTGCCTCCTTTGATGTTTTATGTTTTGAATCTTTGTCACACTTCAATTATTCAAATCATCAAAAGAAAGAAATATATATATTACACAAAGATAACACAAGTAAACACAATTTTTTTAAATGATGACTGAATTTGGTGAGGTAAAAAAAAGCTGTCAAAACCTACCTGTCATTATGTGAAAAAGTTATTGCCCCCTAAACCTAATAACTGGTTGTGCCACCCTTGGCAACGACAACGACTGTAATCAATCTTTTGCGATAACTGACAACGAGTCTTTCACATCAGTGTGGAGGGATTTTGGTCCGTTCTTCTTTGCAGAATAGTTTTAATTCAGCCACATTGGAGGGTTTTCGAGCATGGTTTTAAAGTCATCTCAATCGGATTTAAGACTGGACTTTGACTAGACCACTCCAAAACCTTAATTTTTATTTAGATATTTTTTTTAAACATTCAAAGGTGGACTTTGGCTGGTATGTTTTGGATCATTTTTACAAAGGGCCACATAGGTTTGGATATTTTATTTTTTCCCCTTAATAAATGAATTATCATTCACAAACTACATTTTGTAGTCACTTGAGTTATCTTTGTGTAATATTTAAATTTGTCTGACAATTTCAATCATTTAAATGCAACAAAAAATTGCAAAATACTTTTTCTCCACATTGCATGTGATCTTAGAGAGGTCAGTTTAACTCTAATAACCTCCATTTACCACCACGATGAGCAGGACAGCATCTCAGGATGCACATAACATTAAGCCTTTGGGTGGATAGGCTTCAGTTTTTCAGCATTTTTCAGTGAATCTAAGCTCGCTCTATCTTCAAACTGCTGTTCTTGTAGTCTGTTTAAACTCTGTGAACTGATGAGTGTGTAATTCCCAAGAGCTCAGCAGCTTCCGATACTCTCAAGCCAGCTCTTGACTTGGATTTGCATGATTGTGTGCAGTGCACTGCTGCTGCAAAATTGCCTGTTTGGATAATTTTATGAATAATTACTGAATGTTGTAGTTAACAGGATTTTCTCATTTGGTAGACAGATAGATACGAGGGTAAGTCAAAAATTATCCGCACCCTGGTGGTAGAATTTATTTGAATTGATTTTTAGAAAAATCAAATACACCATTTTTTGACATTAGCGCCTTGTTTTTCAATAAACTTTGTCCATCTGTCAAGAAGCTTTTGTATTCGCTCTTTAAAACAATGTTTTAGTCTGAGTCTGCACCGCTGTCTTCTTTTCTTCATCAGAAGTGAACCTTCGTTCTCATAGGGCTACGTAATTACTGGAGCATCTTCTCCGACAGACAGACGGACGGACGGACGGACGGACGGACAGACAGACAGACAGACAGACAGAAGTAAAAAATGATCCGCATTCCAGTTATATTAAAACTTCTGTTGGCCACACTCTCTTATCAGTGCTTTCTGTTTAAGGCTACTGTCTCCCCAGTCACTGCTGTGCAGGTGTGAAACAACGATGTGAGGAAAAAATGGATGCTTTGTGATTTGCACAGAATAAGAGCAACATGCAGTGATTCGGTGTACCTGGTTCTGTAAGACTTTGTGAGCAGTATAGAGAAAGTGTTTTTTCAAAAGGAAGTGTGTATAGAGAAGTTCAAGGAAGGTCGTACAAGTGTTAGCCATCAAGAAGGAGCCGGATGCCCGTTCACGTCCACGGCTGACAAATGACTGCACACTTCTGCTAACGCTGTCGACACTCTGCAAAAACTTCGTTTTGATATGTTAAAGCATCCTCCCTATAGTCCTGATCTCGCAACATCAGTCTGTTTGGTCCCCTGAATGCAGCCATACAACGAAGGATGAAAGTTCACTTCTGATGAAGAAGTGAAGACAGCGATGCATTCAGCCTAAAACATTTTTTTATGAGCGAAAACGAATACTTCTTGACAGACGGACAAAGTGTATTGAAAATCAATCAAGGTGATTATGTCAAAAAATTATGTATTTGTTTTTTCTAAAAGTTAAAACATTCTGAATTACAATAAATTCCACAACTAGAGTATGGATAATTTTTGACTCACCCTCGATGGATAGATAGATAGACAGACAGACAGATAGACAGACAGACAGATCCTCAACCTTTACATTAAGCCACCACTTAGCCACGTGACTTACGTTAGTCTCTGTGTTCTGTGAGCTTCCGTTAGTGGACGTGACCGTGCTCAGGTCCGAAGATGGCGTGTCCGGTATGTCTTCTGCAGACGGCACCTCTTCAGTCAACTCCTTTGTCTGCTTTTTTGAGGGCAAAGTCAAAGGATCTTCTGGGCTCTGCTCCTTTGGCCCAAAGACAACAATAGGAAAGAAAAAAAAGATCAGTTGCAGAGATGTTAGTAATAACAGATGCTGACCAAAGGACCTGAGGCTGACCTGAGTAAATTGCTGACCTTTGCTGACTTAAAAGCTAACATGAGTCTGCAGATACAGATTATTCTTTCAAGAGCATATTTTGATGCTTTAGCTTTCTGGTTATATGGATATAAGCCAAGAAAAAGGAAAAAAAAACAAAAAACTCGTTCCAGATAATTAAAATGTCCCTTAATATATCGTGATAAATTCTTAACAAGGACCTAAGGCACGCTTGTGAAATAGTACGATAACTCACAAATGATCTTTCATTCATTCAGCAGAAAATAAATAAAGAAATAAGCACAGCTTCCTCTCTGTACACCTTGGACCTGTGAATAATGCATGAGATTCTGTCAGGCAGAACTTTCTAGACACAACAAACTTTAAATATATTTGTTCTCGAGAAAGTCCACAAATTAAACAGGGAGACAGTAAATATGAAAACGACCCAGTATATACACCGATCTGCCAGAACATTATGACAGACTGGCAGGTGAAGTGATTGATGACATTCATTATCTAGTTACAGTGGCACCTGGACATCAGTGGGATAAATTAGGCAGCAAGTGAGCATTTTATCCTTGAAGTTGATGTGTTGGAAGCAGAAAAATGGGCAGGTGTAAGGATCTGAGCGACTTTGACACGGGCCAGATTGTGATGTTGGGCCGAGTGGGTTAGCGACTCCAAAACTGCACCTCTTGTAGAATATTCCCAGTTTGCAGTGGTCAGGACCTACTGTACCAAAATTGGTCCAACAAAGGACAGGGTCATGGGCAGACAAGGCTCACTGATGGCTGTGGGGAGTGAAGGCTGGCCCTTGTGGTCTGATCCGAGAGGAGAGCTACTGTAGCAAAAAAAAAAATGTAATGCTGGTTCTGATAGAGATGAGTCAGAACACACAGTGCATCTCACAGTGCATGTTGTTTATGGGGCTGCGTAGCCGCAGAAAGTTCAAGAAGGGTGTCATTGAGTCATTTTATAATTTGGGGTATATTCCATATCTGTTGATAATAAGGATATTTATTGTCAATTTTTCTTCAAAAATGTCCTATTACAGGAAAGCATGGTATAATATCTGACATTACGTGCACTCTGTGCTTAACTTAGCTTGAAAACTGTTGCCAAATTGACCATTTTTGCCATGTCTGCTTTAGCAGTTGAGGGTTTCTTGGTTTCAAAATAAAGACTAAAAACACTAAGAGTTCATTCATTTACTCATTGTCTATAACGCTGTATCCTGTGTACAGGGACGTGGAGGTCCTGGAGCCTATCCCAGGAGACTTACTGTACAAGGCACGATACACCCTGGACAGGGTGTCAATCCATCACACGACTATTTTGAAGTTTATATAGTTTATCATTTTAAATATGAAATATGAAAAAAAAATCTATTTTATTATTGATTAAATAATTAAAATATTATTCAATTTATTTGTGTCAACAAATGTTATGTCAAATATTTACGAAGAAAATTCCTGTAACACAAAAATTATTCATCCTAATGCCATGTGACAGGCATTACGTGATCTCATTCTTGACTGTGGCATACTTTGATAAGCATTATTTCATTGTTTTGAAAGAATTTCTCCCTAATTTAGTCGTGTCCAATTCCTCCCCGTCACTAGGGGGCTCCCACATTAAGGCTACTACTACCACTCACCCGGGAGGGCCGAAGACTATCACGTGTTTCCTCCGAACCGCAAGTTGTCAGCCGACTGCATCTTTTCGAAATTGCTCGCTCACGCACTGTTGGGGGCGGCGTAACACACTCGGAGGACAGCGCTATCCGCTCCTTCCGCTTGCGTGAGGTCACAGACGCCCCTGATTGGCTGTAGAGCCGTGATTACACGGCTCTACAGAGGTTACAGCATCACCTGGGAATCGAACTCGCGATCTACTGCACCATTTGGACTCCAAAATATTTTAACTTTAAAAGGTCGAGCATATTAATTAACCGTCAACTATGTTATGTACACTGTTATGGTTTACAGATTATTTATGATTTGAATGAAATTATTTATTCAAATCTGACGTTAAATTGTTCATAAAAATGAGAAATAGTTAGATTTGTTTAAACTGTTTTAACTTTTTTAAACTTTTGCAACTAGAAGGAAGTTGCTAACTTGAACACCTGTTTGTTCTACTGAGGAAGAATACTGTTGTTGTACTTTTTTACTCACAGTGGAACCTTGGATTACAAGCATAATTCGTTCCAGAAGTGGGCTCATCTTTCAAAACACTCGTAAACCAAATCGAATTTTCCCATAAGGAATAATGGAAACTCAAATTATTAATTCCACAGCCCCAAAAAATAAATACATAAAAATAATTCACACTAAATATTAATTAAAAATAAAACAAATTAACCTGCACTTTACCTTTAAAAAAGGTAAAAATAAATCCCAACAGATAAGTGTTTCCATTTGTTCGGGCAGGCGCTGTGTGTGTGTGTGTGTGTGTGCGGAGCTAAAGTAAGGAGCCACTCCCCTCTTCCCCTTCTCGTCTTACACAATTACCCTTCCTCCCCTCTTTTCACACACATGTGCGCACACAACGGAAACACTGTTTTATCGGAAAAATAAACAAGAAATCTCTCTAATGACACTCGATCATGCAAACAGTATTACCAGATGGCAGTGACTCTCTTTCAGACAGGAAAATGCACCCTGAGACACCACAGCAAAAAAGTTAAAGAATGGTTTGTGGAACACAAAAAGAGTTTGAGGCGTTGACTTGGCCTGCAAATTCTCCAGATCTTAATCCAAACAAGACTCTTTGGGATGTCCTGGAAAAAAAAGTCAGATTAATGGAGGCCACACGTTGCCACTTACAGGACTTAGAAGATCTGCTACTTGGTGCGAGATACAGTACCACACACATACTCTCAGAGGTCTAGTGGAGTCCTGGCTTCGACGGGTCAGGGCTGTTTTGCCGGCAAAAGTGGGACCTGCTCAATATAAAGGTGTGTGGTCATAACGTCATGGCTGATCGGTGTATGTTGCTGAGATACTGGAATTTATGGAAATGCAAACATAATGTTCTCTCCCTCTCACTCTCTCTCTCTGCACTTGGAGCGCTCAACATGGATACACTCTCACAGAACAACCTGAGAGATGTTCGCCTACACACTCACTAATGGCGGAAAGAACAAAACAGTCGAAAGTAGGATTAGTTTATTCGAGTTCATGATGCCAGTGCTCTTGCTACAATTGCAATAAAACCATTTTTGCTAATGTTCCTATTACTAGAGGTAATACTGGCAATGTTGCAGAACACCTTGTAGATTTGCTGTACCAAGCAGAAGCACAGATACAGAGCCAAGTCTGTATTGACATTGCAAATAGGCTTTTAAATAAACACAACAAAATAATTTTAATGATCTCAAAGCGATGTAGGAAGAAAGTTTAAATGATTCAACTAAGTAATGTCACTGGGCCAGTAACAGGTTTACATAATGGGGTGAAGTGATAATAAATATAATAAATAAATAGTGTGAATAAATAATTAATTAATTATGTATTTTAAACTCCTGGAATATTTTAAAGAGTTTATCAGATTCATTAACATAGTACCTAATATATAATTTCTAAAATAATATACAATTTCTAAAATTATATATGTGTGTGTGTGTGTGTGTGTGTTTATAGTACCTAATAAAATGATAAAATTGTAAAAATGTGACTTTGTTTTATTTATTTCTTTTTAAATGAAATTAAAAGAGAATTTGAAATAAATGCAAATCTGTTATCAAGCTTATGTAAGAAATTTGCCTTTTGCATTATGATTGGTTAGAAATAAAATCTGTCTGATCTAGGATAGGTTACAATCCTAAAGTGCAAATGTGGAATTTTGAAGGTTGTTTTTTTGTGCAGTTTTGCACATTTCTTCATTATTAAAACTCACTGTTAGTGTCAGTCTGAAACAGGTTTATTTTATTCTTTTTTTTTTTTTTTTTAAGATTGTCGTTAATGATGATTATTTTGCTAGTGTAACTGAGGTTTGTCATGTACGTCCTATATAGGTCAATGTGTGTAAAATGTGAGCCAATCCCACAGCACAGAGGCGGGACTTCATTCATTGTTGCATTTAGCGCAGTTTAGCTAAGGATATACAATGATTAATTATTAATTATTACTTCATCAGTTTATTACTAAATTATTCGGTTCATTAATAACGAAGATTAATTTCCTAGAGTATGAGCTTGCCTAGTTGTTGAAAGGTGACACTCAGGATTTTGTGAAATTTAGCAATAAAAGTATTCTCTTGTTTCCTTTTACTTGCAGTATTTTTTATAAATGTATTGTTCTCATCCATGTCCCTTTTTTTTTTTGTGGTAAATTTAGTCCGTCCCCACCCTGGCGATATGGACCCAAACTCCATGCACACCGACGCAAAACATGAATCGATCCCGGACCCTGGAGGTGCGAGGTGACAGTGCTAACCACTATGCCACCATACCATCCAAGTCCCTTAAAGGGTTTTTTAAAAAAGCCAAACTTGCTGAGTGCACATTTTTTTTACATTAACATTGATACTAAACCTCTCTCTACACATGCCCATGCCTTTTACTGTAGATTAACTATAGATTTACTGCCTATATTAAAATGTATATTGATGAGAGGTGTCTAGATTAGGATACACACAGTACTGTATAAACACTTCATGGGAGCTGCAATCAGATTCATTCCATGTAAACACATCCACTGGCTTACAATTTATTCAGGAATCATTATTCAACAGAATAACGAAGCAGGGTTTATTCTATTCTTAATGAATTGTCTTGTACTCTAATAGAAAAAAAAGAAATAATTAGAGTATCTCAACACTATACCGAACTGATAAGCAGTATCATTAAGAGTAGTAGTAGCGTTGATATCCTACTGATTTCCATCGCAGTTCTTAAGCCACCGTCATATCTCTCACACCTATTAGAGTAATGACTGCACCTCCGAGCTGTTTTGTAGCATCTAGTACAGTTGCTTTATCTTCGAATCATAAAGCAATCTCTTTTAAATTACAGTGCATGATGAGACAGTTTAAGGGAGGCAGCCATGCATTTATAAAAAGGACGGCTGGACTATCAGCGTGACAGTGTGGCAACAAACGGCTGATTGCTCTGGAAACAAGCATCGACCCTTCAACGGCGCACTAAGCATGCCAATGAGATCCTTTTTCTTTTTCTCTTTGAATATTTCAAGCTCTGAACCAAAGCACTAACATTATATTATGCTGTGCAATGCAACCTGATGTGATGTGACAACAACGATGCAACAATCGTTATTCTATGAAAAAAAGAAAAAAGAAAAAAAACTCTTGCACAACACTACAGAAGAACTTGACAAAGAAATATACATGTACTTATGAGATTCCGGTGCTTGATCCTGACACACTTCTGTTATTGCACCTAGTCTTGAATCCTCCTGCTCTAATTTTGCTTGAAGTTTTCTGGGCTTGTAGTTCACCTGCTGCTGTAGGTCTCATGTGCATCATCTAAAGTCTAACCTTTACTTCAGTGGACTTCAATCTCGTCTGGATAAATAAGAGCTGCTGCTGTACAGTAGTTACAACATCTGTCCTGTGCTCATCCCAGTGCTCATCTTTTATCTACTGTTTAACCTTACAGTATACCTTGCACTGTAGAAGAGTTGGATTATATATCCAGTGACCCAGCTATCCAGTGTCACTTACAGTACAAGACGATGGGTTCTTCATTAAAGATTTAAAAGAAAAAAAAAAGTTTCTTATTCATGTACTCTCAAGGGGTTTTTCCTTGCCACTCTCACCTCTTGTCCTCTGGATTTTAGTACAACTGCTTTGTGCTTCGAGGTTTAAAAGTGCTGTGCTGAAATATCGAAGTGAATTGAGCAAAAGTTTGCAACCTAATTTCTAAAGTGTCTGTAATGAACTTGTACACTACGCTCAGTCGTAAAAGTCAAAGGGCAGCAGTTAATGAATTCTGTTTTTAAACTAACGCTGACCTCTAGATCTGCTTATTTTATCCCTTTTGAAAGAAGAATGCGCGGTTATGCATGGCTAATGTGAACACGTACAGTTAAACAACCTTCAGGAAAAGTGCAACTGGAATTGCTTTTTTTCCTGTATACAACTTTAAATCATTGCACGACATCTAGTCATAGTGAAAAGGAGAGATAGGAATAACCAGCCACCACCTGATACGATATTATCACCAATCCTAGGTGCCTATTCTATACGTATTGCAAATTTATAAATATCCCATATCCGATTCTGTGACAATTTTAAAGCTTTAAAAAAAGTTTATTAATTAATTAAATGTTGTCTGTTCATTATAACATTAGGTGTCTCAATTAAAAACCAGTACAGGTTAACTTCAATACATGTGTTTAACATTTAACTGAGCAGCATGTGTCTCTGTCCTCCACCATAATTATTATTTTTAAACAAAATTAGCAAATAATTCACTCCTACCACACAGGATGAAAATGTGTAAATAGTTCAGGATGTACCACCTGTAGGATTATAAAGAATTTGTGACGGTTTAACATCTCAAATGCCTCCAAAGTCTCAAAACAACTTGACAGTGAGCAGGCAGGGTGAGCGCGGCTTCTACACACGATTTTGGACTAGGCTTTTTTTTCAAAAGTTAATGTAATGCCATGAAAATGCGTTTGTGTTGCGCCACTTACAGTAAAAGCTCCTGCGCTCTGTGCAGAATCATTTATATCTGAGGCTGATCACGACCAATCAGTGTAAAAAAGAACTGAAAACCTATCAATTCTGGACACTGGACGATCAACTGGTTCATCTTTATGATCTCTATTTACGTAAAAATATATTTTAAAAAAATTTTGGAGTCAATGTGGTGATACATGAATCACCACACAAAAGAATCGCATTTCATAACTGAATTGATTTTTTCCCCTTACCTCTAGTGAAAAGTCTAAAGCTTTGAAATGACCTTGTATATATATTCTTGCATAATAAATTCCAAACCCAGCTTCTGTTACAAACATGTTCTGAGTTATCGGTTGTGAAAAGCATCCAATGATAGAGCTTAAGATTTTAAAGACGAAGCTGCTCAGAAATACACGTTATTGATCTCAAAGTGATACATCGACTTAGTCGACCCAATGCAAATAAGGAAGTTTGAAGCAGAAGAAGCTGGAGGGAAGAAAGCAAAGCGTGAGAGCTTGTCACATGGGATTTGCATTAAAACCCTCCACAGCCAGCATGCTTTCATGCCCATGAGGGCATGGGATTCTATGTGATCCTGCAGTCCCTCTTGCAGAATTAACTCCCAATCCTCCTCCGCATAAGCTTCGTAACACTCCAAAATGTGACACGTTTACGGCGCCACTTGTCACCCCCTTCTGCAATCTTGTGGCACCCTGTAATAGTGCCCGTGTGCAATCGTCTTGAGTAAATGCAGCACTAAGTCTATCATCCCCTCATCTTCTTCTCCCATACCGCTGGCCACGGTGCTCAATCATGCCGTCAAACACTCTTATCAGTTTAGCTGCAAAGACCAAGGGACAACACGGCTCAGCGTTCCTAATGAGCACGACCCGCTCAAGGGCACATCTGAGGCACGCCGGCCATAACGTCTTGTCAGAAACCAGAATCTGACAAATGAATCGTTCACACTGATGGCAAAGCCGAGATGAACACTGACATGCACTGTTTGCGTCACCTCAAGTCTTGGCCAGGGCAGCTGTGGACCCAAAGTGATGCATGAGACAGAAACACCAAAGATTTCGCTTTTCCACAGTTGCTTGACACATCATCCTCTGCGAATATTCTTTCGCTTACCTCATTTCTGTAAGCATGAAGTTCTGCACACTGTCAGATGTTCACAGAAAACACACACACACACACACACACACATCTATGCCTCTGCAGTATTGCCTGCTAGTCTTAGCAGGAACCATCATCCCAACAGACCCCCCCAACACACTCCCTCAGTGCTGAGCAGAGCACCGCCTCAGCATAAAGCCAAAGCATCTCCTGCACACACACACACACACACGCCCTGCAGCCTGAGGATAGTTAATCACGCGCTAAACCCGCATATTTACATCGCATTCCGCTTGGAAGGACCTGGCGCGCGCATGTGCGTGATTCCGCCGGCGTGCAAAAGCGTTTATACAGCGCGTTATATCCCCTGAGCAGAACTAGAACATCACGCAAATCGCTGCATGTTGTGTGTGCGTGCGTGCGTGCGCGCTCGTGTGTGTGTGTGTGCGTGCATGCATGTGCATAAGTATATGTGTGTGCGCGCGCGCGCGCGCGAGTCATAGAAAAATCCAGAGAGCGATGATGCGCGCGCTGGCTCGTTTCTGACAATTCAAAAAAGCGGGGAAAAAAAAAAGATTAGACGCGATGCGGCGCGTGAGAGGGGGGGGGGGGGGGATCAAAAGAAAACCGTTGCAATGAAGAATAAACTCACCTCTTTCATCTCCGGCATTCTGAGTGTTGAGTAACGGCTGTAACGAGCTAACGTTCTTTTTTTCCTTCCTGCTTGTTTTTCTTTCCGTTACCTTTTAATCCGTTCTGTTGTTCAACACAGAGTTTTTAAGCGCTAACGGCTCAGGAGCGCGCAGCCATCCTATCTGCGGCTCGCTCGGTCGCGCTCACACACTCGAGTCCTCGATAACGAGTCGGTTCTGTCTGAACGACTCTTCTGATCGAATTCAAAGTTCTGGTCGTTCTGTTAATTAGCTGTGTGTGTGTGTGTTGCTGGGTTTGATGTGTAAAGCACAGGTTGTCTTCATTAATTCATCTTCTATAACAGTTAGAAGTGTACAGGGTCGCTGAGGGGTATCCCAGGAGACTTGGGGCAATACACACACACACTCACACTATGGGCAATTTAGGAATGTTTGCATATCTTGTTGAAGGAAACATATAAACTCCAATAACACAGACCCCGAGGCAGTAATTGAACCCTTAACCCTGTTGGTGTGATGCGACAGTGCCTCCCACTACGCCACCCTAAGGCCAGGGCAGATTGTATACATACAAGCTGTCAAAAGGATGAAGTGTAAGTCAGGGGAGTGGCTACAGAGGCATAACTCCCCCACCTTGCCACCCCAAATCTACCCCTAAATCACTCTTACTCACTCACTCATTATCTATATTGCTTCCTGTACACAGAGGGCCTGGAGTTTGTCCCAGGACACGTAGGGCAAGATGCAGGCTACACCCTGGACAGGGTGCCAATTCATCGCAAAAAAAACCTTATAATTTCACACACTATGGGGAAATTTGGGACTGCCAACAAGCCTAGTCTTTGGACTGTGGGAGGAAACCCATCAAGCACCAGGAGAACATGCAAACTCCATGTGGGAATCGAACCCAGACACTGGTGGTGCAAGGCGACAGGTGACACTGGAGGTGCCGCCATATTCCCAAATCACAGGATCCTCTGCAACACTGATCAGGATGAATAAATTCATTTTATTTTTTCAATGATCGTTACACCAAATCATTACATTTTCATCAGGAATGAAAATGGAACTTTAAACCCAACACAATAAAATCAACATGTTAGGATTCATTTTGTAGGAATGAAATAATATATTGTGCAAATCATTGGCACGGTGGCTTAGTGGTTAGCACTGTGGCCTTGCACCTACAGGGTTGAGAGTTTGATTCCCACTTTGGGTCAGTGTGTGAATGTGCAATTTGCATGTCCTCCTTGTGCTTGCCTGACTTCTTCCCAAAGACATACAGGTTAAGTTTTATTGGTGTTCCCAAACTGCCCAGGGTGTGGGTTCCCTGTGATGAATTGGCACACTGTTCAAGGTGTACCCCGCCCAAAGTCTCCTGGGATAGGCCCCATGTGACCCTGTATACAGAATAAAGTGGTATAGACAATGAATGAGCGAAATCTACA
The DNA here is from genome assembly GCA_030014345.1 of Clarias buthupogon. NCBI lineage: Eukaryota > Metazoa > Chordata > Actinopteri > Siluriformes > Clariidae > Clarias > Clarias buthupogon. The sequence continues at coordinate 6,133,858 of JAQMYK010000009.1, forward strand.
GTACTGTTCTAGGATGTAAACAAAATTAAACAATCTAATTTCTTTTATAAATACGATAAATAAATATGGTTATCAAATAAATATGATAACCACTTGTATATACTGTGATGCAATACAGAAATTATACTTTTGGCAAACACTTTGAAATGACTGTAGAACTTACACACCTGAAAGTGTTTGCTAGTATGATGGAAAGGATCCCAGACCTTGACAGATTTTGAGCTCAACAGGGGGTCATGATAGCATGGTTTCATGGCTGCTTTATCCACTTTAATATGTGATCTGGGTCAGACTCAGTAGTGATTCTGTACCACTGTATATTTTATCTTTGTCCATCTGCTGGGAACATTGGTACACACATCGTTACATATCACCGTCATTTATGGTTTATTAGACTAAGTTAGTGATGAGCTTGAGTGCAGAAAATGGCAGTAGCCCAGAAAACAAACCGTCTGTTGGAGATCAAGGCCAAGCTTTGATGACATATGCATAGACTACTGTCTACTGTTCTCAAAGCTCCAAGATATTATGGTAAAAATAGTGTCTGGAATCAAATGATTTTTTTTTTAAAGAATTAATTGCTTGGTTAGAAGATACAGAGGCTCTTTAAATAATATACCTTATATACCTTAAATAGTCAATTTGTTAAATAAATTTTTTCTAAAGTTCAACTCAATTCAATTCAATTTTATTTGTATAGTGCTTTTAACAGTTGTCATTGTCGCAAAGCAGCTTTACATGATCAAAAGAAGTTATTGAAGTTTGTATGAATCAAAATGATGAGTAAGCCGAGGGCGATGGTAGCAAGGAAAAACTCCCTAAGATGGCAATAGGAAAAAATCTTGAGAGGAACCAGACTCAACAGTGAACCCATCCTCGTTTGGATGAAACAGATGGCAGGGATTGATCTGCATTCATACTGTGTGTTAGGCGGCTGGCAGGTCAATAAAACAATTGATGTTTTCAAGAGTCCAAAGAAGCCCATGATTTTATTTATAGTGAAATGTTAGATATTGCTACATGTTGCCACCAACTGTTGGGATTTTGCCCCATATCATTGCTACCCCATTCCTGGACATGAAGTGATAAAGTAAAGTTTTGTCCGCCTTTGTTTAAAAAAAAAAAATCACATCCAGAAATAATGGTGTTAGGTGCTGGGATTGCATCCTGTAGTACTGAATCAAACCAAACCAGAACTCCGTCAGCTCGACTCACTTGAACAGGTTTTGTTCAAAAGAATCAAATCACTAAAGTGAGTCGTAAGGAACATCATTAGTGTAAAAAGAAGGCAGCATCCAACACAGCTAATAAGAAAGGAGGCGTTTCCTTGCTGGATACGTAAACGCAGCCATGTGGCTTCAACTCTGTTTCTCCACAAAATGAGTGAAGCATTGAGGGAAATTGAGATTGTGATTGTGAGAGCAAAACAGGGCGAGAGAGAGAGAGAGAAAAGGAGCTTAGCTCAAGCATAGCCTTACCAAACACACATGAGTGAAGGACAGATGAAAGCAAGCCTGTCAAATCCACCATCACACTCCAGCTAAGCCTCCTCAATCCATCACAGGGAAATACTGTCCACTAATTAAAGCGATAGACAGACCCTGGTTATAAGGTCCAAAAATGTATTACTCTGTTCAGCTGAGCTGCCAAGATGTTCTGCTCTACTGAATATATTGGGCTTTTTAGGAAGTGTATAGGCTCTTCGATTGAGTTATATTTTAAAGAAATATACCCGAGATGATGCTTTATTTCTACAGACTCAGAGTATAACAGGGCTAACAACAACCCCACTTAAAACATTTGTGACTGAAGTCAGAATAATAAAGTAGCAGTGAAAGTTATACACTTTTTATACACACAAGAGGGCGAGTCAAAAATGATCTGCAGTCTAGTTACATTAAAACTTCTCTTGTCCGCCATGTCTTATCAGCGCTTTCCGTTTAAGGCTACTGTCTCCCCAGTCACTGCTGTGCAGGTGTGAATGTGTTACACAAGTTAATTATTAACTATGGTGCGAGCAAAAAATTATGCTCCACCTGTGATTTGCACAAAAGAAGAGCAGTGTGCAGCGATTCGTTTTTTATTTGTTGTGGTCTGAGGGTGTACCTGGTGCCGAAACAACTCACGGAAGAGCATGGACTTACTGTAAGTGTTTGGATATCTGCAAACTAAATGTGCTACTTTCAATACTCAATACTCGTAGTCATGAATCCATGTCTTATCACCAGTAAAGAGAATCATAACTGATAGTAGACATGGATTCATCACTGCAAACCTTAGAGAATACAGCTGAGCATGGAACGGAAACATCCTCAATCATCGACTGAGAAAAAGTTCAAAAGATAACCATCAGCTGGAAAATTGATGCTTACAGTTTTCTGGGATTCTCCAGGGCCATTATTGGGACGTTATCAGGAAAAAGGGTCGACAACAAACAGTGCTCGTTACCGTGAGACCAGTGGCGGCCGGTCAATAAGGGGCGCAGCCCCCCCCCCCCCTTAAATTTAGGCGGAGAAGAATGCTACTTTAACATGTAATTATTTAACATAATAATTATTTATTTTAAAAATGAAATAAAGTCATTTAGTCACAATATTCCACCATATTTTTAATATAATTTATTTACAATAAAAAAAATCTAAACGGTATTACGTTCATTTGTGTTCGTGTACGCTATAAACGATTGTCTATGTAGGCACGTAAATATTTGAAAAGCATGAAAGCAAATCATCCTTGGGTGTCCAGCACTGCGACACACGAACCCTCCCACTTTTGTTCTTAGCGACTCAATATTGTTTTTAAATACTTGGGCTCTGTGCTTTTCCAGTACTTCTTATGGCTATTTACAGGCGATTATTAAAAGTTTGCCCCCCCCTAAAAAAATTTTGCACCAGTCGCCACTACATAAGACCCCCCATAGCAAAATTTTGTTGGTCAGAATGAGCTTTTCCTTGTCTCATGAGACTGAATTGAGCTGTCTCATTACAAGCTCGACTTTGTCTTTTCTATTTCTCCTAAACCCCACTTAGGAGAAACAAAGAGACATAACTGAGACACAAAGCGAGACATACTTTTGAGAAACATTGGAGAAATCTGAGATGTACTGTACATGAGGAACAGAACTGCATTTGACGGAGAAGCAAATGAGCCATATATAAGACCATAATGAGATTAAAGTCAGATATAAATGAAACAAATTAGAAATATTAATAGTTTTATTGAACACATCAAAAATCCTCAATTAACATCATACAGTGTAATAAATTTACAATTCACACAATATAACAGACACCAGCAAAATCTGGCAAATCAAGGCACTAAATGATACAAAATGTCACCCAACGTGACAAAGATATTAAGTGTCACACTGCTCAACTCATAGTATGATTTATACAGGAGTTAGACAAAGTCCACAGCATTGTGACAATCTTCCAGTGAAAAGAATCAGTCAAAAAGGAGATGAAATATTTAAAGGAAAATTGGTTGCTTGCTGTATGTAAGGGCTACAAGAACAGGCCAATGCCAGGAAAAGTTCTTTCTCACCCGCTACATCAGTCTTCTCTTGTGGTGGATGTCCAACAAGTTTGTCCAAAGTCTGCAACTCCTGGAGTTTCTTAGTACCTAATGGAACTATATATATATAAACATTTGAGATTTACCTAAACACCATTCAGCTACTCTCTTCCCAACTTTCTGAAGGTTGAGAGGTGAGCGTGAGCTTGCACATGGGCTGCTGCTTGTCTGATGATGTGGTGCTGATGAAGACTCCGGAACATTCTCCGGCATTCTTGGTCTCCTGAGGCGGCATGCTTCTCAAAACAACCCAGTTAAAGTAAAATGTAAATAATTACCAAGATTGCCATTCCCCAAACAAACATATTGGTCTTTAGTTATAGAATATAATTAACCGCTGTCTCTAAAGTTCTCTAAAGTAGTTACCATGTTCTGGGAACTACTGTTAAACACTGAACAGTCTATAATAAAACTACTGGTTTTCAAAAACTGATCATGCAGTAACATTAACTTACTATTAAAAAAAAAAAAAAAAAGAAGCCTAATATTAATACTGTAGCCAACTGACTGATTTTTACCATAAAAAAACTTTCAACCTCACAAGTGTTAGTTACCTAGATATGCTAATCCACATGCTAAACCACCCACAATGTAGCTTTTGAATTTGAAAACGCCTAAAACTCATTCAAATCTCAAAGGCGGCTCATTTCTGTCTAGGAGCTCAAGCCTAAACTTCGGATTAAACACAGAGGACTGCAATCCAAGTGCATCTTGCATGACGATGTAGGTCCGCACACTTCTGCCCACATCGTCGACACTCCGCGCAAACTTTGTTTTGAGGTGTTAAAGTGTCCTCCCTATAGTAGTGATCTACTCCATCGGAGTCTCCATGGGGACTTTCACCTGTTTGGTCCCCTAAAAGCAGCTCCACAAGGATGAAGACATTGGTGCATTCATGGCTCGCAGATCACAGTTGGTTGGTTATTTTTGGTGACGTTCCACAGATATCACACGAGAGTCTCTCAAATCATGAACATATACCCAGATCACAAATTTGCTGACCTTTCCTCTATCCTCCGGAGTGGTGAATTATCTAGCCAGGTGAGCACCCTGTAAATTCACAGAATATGAAACTGAAATAACAGCAGTACATTCAGGACTTCTAAAGAAAGAAGTCATTGATTTAACTTCACTGTTTTAGGTTCTTTGTAAGAAGACCCACAGTAAGTGGGCTAATTATACATAATATAGGGTAGCACAGTGTCACTGTAGGTGGCATCGCCAATTCAGAGCCTTCGGGGTTCCTTTTTCAATCCTGAGCTCAGGTTGCAGCATGTGCAGAGTTCTCCCACGTTCTTTCCGTGTGTTTCCCCACACCTCCCAAAAACATGCCAGTGGGCAGACTAGTGTCTGTAACTCACCTCTAGGTGTGACAAATATTGTGAATGCATGCGTGTGTGTGTGTGTGTATTCTTGATGTGAAGAAGATATTTCAGTCAGGTTGTCATGAAATGTTTCCGTTTGGGCTTCCTGCTTTTTTTTGTGCCTTTTTGAGTTTAAGGGTATTTGTAGGCAAACGTCTGTATGTTTATTTTTGTGCAAATATTTGGCATGTGTTTCCAAAAAAAAAAAAAAAAAAACTCCTTGACGGAAATAAGTCAGTCTAAGACTTCTTAAGGTGTTTATTCTTCAGTGTTCAAGTGTTCTTGGGAAAACTGAATCTTCAGGTTATTTAAAGGCTGAGGGAATCTAACTGAATAAAGTTTTAGCAGAAGATTCTGAGTGACGTGTCATTACCAAGGAGAGTACACAGCATTTGGCAAATGTCCTTACCCAGAGCAACTTATATTTTTATCTCATCATGCATCTGAACAGGTGCTTAGTACTTAGCACTGTCGCCTTGCACCTCCAGGGTCCGGGTTCGATTCCTGCCCAGGTTCGACTCTGTGCGCATGGTTTTCTCTGTGCATCCCGGTTTCCTCCCACAATCCAAAGACCTGCAGATTAGAATAATTGTTCGTTCCCAAATTGCCTGTAGTGTGAGTGTGTGTGTGTGCCCTGCGATGGATTGGCACCCCCATCCAGGGTGTGAGGAAAACCAAGTACATAAAGTTTTATTACTGCGCTAGAAAGGATCATTAATTTATTAAAATAATTAGTCTGAGCTTCTCAGTAGTATGAAAACCTGCCTCGTGCCCTAAGTCTCCAGATCCTCCACGTCCCTGTATACAGGATTAAGACAATGAGTGTTTGATTGACACATCTGAGCAGTTGAGGGTTAAGAGCTGGGGGTGGTGGTGGATCGGCGCATTAAGCTACAGTATGCCAGATTGCCGCTGTTGGGCCCTTGAGCAAGGCCCTTAACCCTGGGGGCTGTAAACATGTCTCACACTCTGCTCTGACGCCTGCCCACTAACAAAGCTGGGATATGCGAATAATAAAGATACTGTGGAGTAATGTACAGTATATGTGACAAATACTATTCGAACTAGTTGAACTACTGTAGCTTTGCTCAAGGGCCCAACTTAGACTCAAGGGCCCAACTTAGACGACTTAGTGGGGTTTGATCCTGGGACCTAACTAAACCAACTCCTTAACCACTGAGCACCCTGTACCATAATGAGTGACTCTGTGTACTGTACTGTAGGTAAGTTTGAGTGGTGGCGACCGCAAGGCTGTGAATTCCGCAAATCCTTGCACGGTCAAATAGTTGCGCCCTTGAGCAACAGCCACAACGCTCAAATACTTAACTTCACGCTTCGGTTGGATTCCGCCTCATTTGCAAGTTGTTTGGATAAATATAAAACAGAGCGGTTACTGTGTAGGCAAGCATCAAAGGCTTGATCTGAGCAGCTACAGGGTGCCAGTGGAGGGAGATGAACAGAGTATACATGTCTGCTCGTTTCGGTTGATTGAAGACCAAACACGGTGCTGCCTTTTATTCATGCAGCAGTGTAAGCTGGTAGATCAGCCAGCAGAGATTTGCTGTTCGATGATGAGAGCTTGGATGAGGTGTTGCGATGCTCTGACAGGTATGGTTTGATCTTCCTGATGCCATGCAAACAAGATCGCCACAATAATGATTGTGATTGGATGTCAGTTATCGTGGCGAGGTTCACGTTAATCATCAACATTGTTCGATTCACTCCAAACCATTTCTTTTTAGATTCGCCTCAATAATGTTTTGATTCTACTTCCAAGCACTTTTGCTTTCAAGACATCAGGCATAACCCTTTTTCATCCTTCTTCGTTCCTGACAGAAGAATAACCACCAACCGACTAATTCAGCCTGTAATTTAATTCTGTTCATATGGTGATTAATCCTCCTCAAATGGCACATTCACATATGTTAAGTAAGCTACTTATCAAAATAGTAATTAAGATTATACACCGTCTCTGTCTCCTTCTCTTTCTCTGGCTGTCTCCTTTTTTTTTCTTACGAAAATGCCTTATTTTGTAATATTAACATCCCTTAAAGAGATTTGTTCAAATTACTGAGCAGGAGAACAGAACTACAGGGGGTGAGGTTAAAAAAAAAAAACTCAACTGACATTGAAAGTTGTAAACAGACGCCCACACGTGGAATAATGGATCTATTACCATGGCAAACGTGTTATGTTCCATCATTCGACATCTTTCCCTTTTATGTGATAATACCTTATTTATTAGCCTCCCGATCGGTGGGCCGAGGTGGCTCAGCTGGAGCTGTCCAATACAATCCTCTGCTTTTACCCTGAGCTATTTTCTATTTTCTTTGAAAACAAACAAACGGAAAAAAAACTAAGCTGGCAAATCAAAAATATAACATGGCCAAATATAACATAGCCATGCAATCCACACACACACACACACACACACACACACACACACAAAAGGCCATCATACGGGCATTACATTGCATTACAACCTCAAAATAGTTTCAGCCCTGAGACAAATATGTGTTATGTCTCTCTGGCCAAGCCCCCACCCCCCCTCCCCCGCCCCCCTCAGCACCACGCACTATTCTGCTCCAAATACAGGAATTGACACGGAAGTTAAAAGTGATCTATGGTGCATTGAGACTCGAAGTTCTTCTCAAGCATTACGTTTTTAAATATGCCGTATATCTTTATCTCATTTTGTCACAAAATAATATTGAGAAAATCAAGTACATAAAGTTTTATTACTGCGCTAGAAGGGATCATTAATTTTTTTAATAATTAGTCTGAGCTTCTCGGTGGTATGAAAACCCTCTGAACATTAAAGATTATTTCCAATATTATAAAAATATAATATTATTATTTAGACAAATTAAATAGTTTTTAGTTATTTTTATTTATAATTATGTATTCATAATATGTTTAATATTTCATATGATATATAATTTGATTTATATATTATTCAAACCAAATTCCACTTATATTGTAAAGTTTCACAATTTTCTATAATGCTATTGATGAGATTGATTATGCGGCACTGTGGTCTCCAGGGTCGAGGGTTCAAATTCTGTTCTCCCCATGCTCGATGGGTTTCCCCGGTGTACTCTGGTCCAAAGACATGCAGATTAGATTAATTGGTGTTTCCAGCCTGTACAGAATAGGCGTTATTGAAGATGAGTGAATGGATGAGACTTGATGGTGAATATCTGAGATGATGATGATGATGATGATGATGATGATGTCACTAATGTGTCTTTCTGGAGGAAGCCTAAAAGGTTCTGTTTAACCCCACAGGTGTTACACGATTATTGGACTTAATAAAGAACTGTTGATGACTATTTTTTCCTAAGAATGTACCAGCATGTGAGCTAAGAATACAGCAAGATGAAAATAATATGCAAATTTAGTCTTTGAATAAAACACCATTTTTAAGCTTGAAATAAAACTCCTGCATCCCAACTCTACCAATGACACCCTGAGGCAGCCTTTTAACCAGAATATTAGTACAAAAGTTAGAGGTTTATTTTCTAGTGTTGTTTGTACAAATCTGTTAAAAACATGGACGGAATTATAGTCGAAACGTAACTTGTTACTATTCATTCATTCATTCATTTTCTATACCGCTTTATCCTTTGATCAGGGTCGCGGGGGGCCTGGAGCCTATCCCAGAAGGCTTCGGGCACGAGGCAGGGTATTGTTACTATTCATGCTAGATCAAATATTACTAAAAAGGCATCTTCAGCCAAAACAAAATGCACTTGTTCCAGCTAAGCACATTAAGTGTTAAAAGGAAATAGACTATTTGTGGCTTGCAGGTTTGCTTTTAAACCTAGTAGAAACTGGTTTGTCCTTTTACAAAGCCCACCCTGTACGGTGGCCACATTAGGACATCTTCATATAGCATTGTCAGTCATCAGAGTTTAAAAAAAAGCACTGTGTATCAGAATAAAATACACCATGTTTAAGGTACAGTAAGGTCATGTGTGATAGCTGACTCTGATACTTGACAACTGACACATTTAAATGAACATTTATGGCATTTGCCGGACACCCTTATCCAGAGCAACTTACATCTGCTATCTGAGCAGTTGAGGATTAAGGGCCTTGCTCAAGGGCCCAACAGCCGGTACTTAGTGGTGCCAGTGTTTGCAACTGGGATCAGCAGGCCAAACCCCTTACAACTGACCCCCTATTCATTACTCAAGATTGATTTGTACCATGCCCAGGACGGATTGCCCTCCTAATGTAAATATGCCCTCTGACACCTGACAATTGACTCTTATACCTGGCACTTAACCTAGCACCTACAACTGAGATTTGTTCTAATATGTTATTGAGTATGGATTTATGGATTTTACCCTGATGCACACTGCTTTATTCAAGACAATGACGTATGATGATGTCCTTATACAGAACGGCCACCACATACCACACACAGTCTTTTGTCAGGCTTATAACTAGATGTTGCTCTTTGATGGAACAATTCTGATCAATAACATGATAGAGTGCGCAAAACTGTTATACGCTAAAATGACCCAGCTTTAGTTACGCTTGTGACTAAAAGAAACAAGTTGTACTTGCAGAACAGCTTCCATAAATGCACTGCCTGGTAGGAAGTAATCGTTTTTCCCTCCAAATAATGAACAATGTTAGCACGATACAGCAATCGAAAAACTATTAACTATAATTCAGGTTTTAATTACATGCTCCCCTTTAAAAAGGAAAATGGAAAAAAGGTTCATTTTGACCTGAACAGACCATAAGAGAGAAGTCATGATCAAGGGAAAGGAGTTGGCTCATAAAAAGAAAACGAGCTTTATCAATCAACATGACGCAAAATAACAGGCTAAAGCCACTTGTGGAATAGTTTTCCCTGCAGGTGGTGCACCGCTGGATGTAGTAGCCCAGTGCAACCTTTGTGATGAATAATAAATGGGGTAGATTCTCCCTGAATTGCGATTAATAATAGATGTAAGACAATGTTCCCTGTAGAGAAGCTACCATGGCAGATGATTTATCTGAGGTTTTTTCTCTGTCAGCTGACACTATAGGAGGCATTTCATCATCAGTGTCGAAGAATGAATACAGCCGGACAGCGATGACCCTGATGCTCCCGCTATTTAATTAGAGGGAGAAGCGAGATAGTGTGTGTGAGAGAGAGGATCTCTTTAAAACATATGTAAGGCCGAACTGATATCAGAGGAATAAAATGTCGTGCAGCTAAAAACATAGGAATTCCCTCTGAGCTTCTGTCATACTGTACAACTCCCTTTGAATTAAATATTACAATAGGCGAAACAATATATATATTATACGGCAGTTAGTTTGCGACCGAGTGATCTGATTGGACAAGAGGCATTCCACAAGATGGTACCGGCCATGTGATATTTAATACTGTATATGTATGTCATAGACGTTAATTACACTACCTGTCAGTCACCAGCAATGGTGAATGTACAGTAGGTCGTTATGGTCTACAGTAATGGAAAGTAACTTAACTCCTTAGTAACTGCTTATTAGCCTTTCTGAAAAGTCTCTTAGATGCCTGTGTCTTTTCTTCAAAGTTAACTGCGTACAAACACAAGGCTGAATCATGAATCCCTCTCTAACCGCTGATCAAGGGCACTACTTGGTGTGTGGAACAAGGGACTGTACATGTTAGCACACTATCTTTCCATTTAACACTATTTTGGTTTCAATGAATAAACCCTGGAGGTAAACTGATATTCTAAAGTGGAGTAAGTGGAGGAGAAACTTACAAGATTTACAGGACTGTCCACCACCTCCATGGTTTATTCTCTTCATCTTTTGGCTACATAGTACCAGAAATTTTTTAATACAGTGATACCTTACACGAATTTAATCCGTTCTGGAGGTGCTGCAAAAATTCATATGCAATCGGAAATATTGTAAATGCAGATAATCCATTCCAGCCATGTGAGGGTTTGCCCACTAGAGGGCAGTTATTATGTGTGTTTTGTTTTGTAGTTCGTTGGTTTAGTGAGGCTCGGTTTCCCAAGAAGCACCTCGGTCAGGTGACGCGGGTTGCGCACCTGACCTAAGGTGCTTATTAGCTAAGGTATAAAAAGCATTAGAGACTGGGAAACCGGGCCGAGCATTAGTGTATACTTCTTTAAGTAAGTTCTGTGTGTGGGTTTT
>JAQMYK010000009.1:6148735-6160344 GCA_030014345.1 Clarias buthupogon
TAAATTTTTAATGAGCTACTTTTTACTTTTACTTGAGTAGATTTTTATAAGGGTACCTTTACTTGTACTTCAGTAAATGTTCACTAAAGTAACAGTACTTTTACTTAAGTACAACATTTTATTACTCTTTCCACCTCTGTACAGTTGCCCTCCAAATGGCTCAGCAGATAGAAAATGACATTAGAACATGTGTACAAGAGTCTCACTTTACCATAAACTGTGTCCAGTAGAACAAATGTAAGAAACTTAATTTTTTAGCCTCTAGCTTAATTGCTAATTATATATTTTAACATTGCAACGTTAAATAAAACACCTAAACTAACTGCGACATTTTTGGCTGATGATTTTTCCCCCCCTGTTACGCAGCGTTTGAGTGGTCACGTGACTACATGTGGTTATTGTTACTGTGGCTGCTTGGTCAAATGGAGTCATGTGGTAGATTCACCGGCTGCATTTCTCTTGCAAAAATTAAGAATATCTAATGTGTAGAATAAACGGTTAGAAAAGTAACGAGTCGAGTGTAGCTGAATGTTGCAGAGTAAGAGTAGCGATTCTTCTTCACAAACCTACTCAAGTAAAAGTAAAAAGTATGGTGCAGTAAAACTACTCATAGAAATTAATTTTTTTTTCAAAAAGTTACTTAAGTAAATGTAACGGAGTAAATGCCACTCATTACTACCCACTTCTACCTGTTTTTTTATGCTTTGATTAAATGATTGTGACTTAACAAACAAAAGCATTCCTCTAAAAGTTCTCAGGTACAGGGACTGGACTGAAAATGTGAGCCGAAATCTTTCCAAACATGTGAGTCAGAAAAGTCCTTCAGGAAGCCTGGAGAACTATTTCTAAAATAGTTTAAAAATAGACAGTACTGTATATAACCAGTTCTACAGTACCAGACACTAAAGGGCAAAACGCAAGAGAGCATTTTCCTTTTTCTAATTTATCAAACTGAGTTCATGAAAGTCTTACTAATGAGCCAAGTTGCATGTTGAATGTTAATTGAAATCTCTGGTTCTCTGGACTACAGTAGAATGCAACACTTATACCTTTATATAATAAGAACTACAGATCCTTGCTTACAATATGACCATTACGTTTTCTTTCTTTAAGATGAAAAAAATATTTAAATGTACTGTAGATCCTGCCTACTGACTAATTATGTATTGTAGATCAAGGCTTTTCATCACTGTGTACTCTGCTCCTGCTTCACAGAGCACTCTGATTTGTCTTCGGGTAGATTTTGGATTACAGAGATGAAAGACATACTGGGACATTGCAGCTGTGTATTTGCACATGCAAAGTAATAGTCGATTTAAAGAACGCCAGTTTTGAGACAGCTAACCCATGGTAAATACCATTTGGATTGAATAATTTTAAAATTTACCAATAATAATGGAGCTGAGACCACATGTTCCACATTATTTCTTTTCTGTAACTGGCACTTGCTGGAGAAACACAGGTGATATTACGCAGATGATCCCCAAGCTTTATTATGACAAATACAGTACCACTGTAACCCACTGTCGAACCGACATTTAAAAATTAGCTTATTTTCAATACAGTTTTCCAACAGCTGGCAACCTTTATTACACAATGATGGATCATCATTAGATATAAGTATGTTAAATTAGACTTAATTGAACAAACTATACACCAAGACTAATAATGAGCATTGTTTTCTACTAAAGAGTATCCTGCTTATATACAGTAGAAGGGCAGCTCTAATAAGGCATAGAGTATTTTTACAAAGATTTGTTTTTAATATACCGTCATAGACAGGAAAAGCAAGATGGAAGTAGGATAATGACCTTAAAATTTGATCTATGCAAATCAAAAATAATGTTGAATTTTGCAATGCAACTGGTGTAGATAGTTGGTGAAAGAAGTATATCATGAATATCATGATTCTGTTGTTTATGCATCATCACTCCAAAATATATAATATATATATTTTTTCAATTAATGTTTTAATTTTGTAGCCTACTGAATGTTTTCCCTTGGTGGCAAAGTGGATTAGTGGTTAGCACTGTCGCCTCGCCCCTCCAGGTTCCGAGGGTCCGAGTTTGATTCCCGCCTTGGAGTCTGTGTGCATGGAGTCTGCACGTTCTGCCTGTGCTTGGTGGGTTCCCTCTGGGTATTTGGTTTCTTCCCACAATCCAAAGACATGCCGATTAGGTTAACTGGAGTTCCCAAATTGGCTGTAGTGTGTGTGAAGGTCCTACCACAGTTGTGACATTGGGAATAAATACAATGGTCGCCACTGGCCTTCATGGCCCCTCCTACAGAGGTTCCTAGATGGCTGGATGGATGGATGGTTTGCCTTTGTGGTGGAAAAATGTTGCTTTTCCTCTATAATCCTACATTTTGTACACTCTAAACCAGCGGTCCCCAACCCCCGGGCTGCGGACCGGATCAAATGGTACCGGGCCACACAATAAATAATTAAATATTTCCATTTTATGTATTATCTGAGTCTGAACTATATTTTATTTTGAAAAACCTTTTATTTTGAGAAATGACCGGATTCTCTCGGTTACGTTCCCCCCGGGTTGCAGTAAAATTGTCAAGCATTGACTGGTCCACGGTGACTAAAAGGTTGGGGACCACTGCTCTAAACTATTCAAGTAATTTTCAGGCAGCACATCTTATGTAGTAGGAGCAAATTATATGCCGAGTTTGTTTAGAATTGCAACAAAATCTTAAGAAAAAAAAAACGAAAAAGGATATTTTGAAAATCCTAATATAGAATCGCAATACAAATCAAATGGGCACCTGGGTATCGTGATAATATCATATTGTTTGGTCCTTGGTGATTCCCATCCCTCCTTGTTACTAAAAAAGTAATAAATCCACTTTTCTCAATAATGCATTTAGAGCATTTAGAGCAGAGGAAAACAATGTGCAAAGAACATGATTTACACCGTATATAAACCTATAACTTCAAGCAAATGCAGCTTCCTTCTTTGAGTTTCCTTTCAGATCATGCATCCAATTCCCATATATATATATATATCCACACACAATGCCTCTGTGCTGGTAAAAGTGTGAGAGCTTTCTGAATTGACGAGCAATATATCTGACAGCCAATTATGAGTGATGCCTTTCTGTCCTGATTGTTTGGATGTTGCTAATCCACATTAATTTTATCTCCTGTTTGCAGAGCGTGGGATGCCACAGAGGCCAGAGTTTAATCTCTGAGTAGATATTTTATTGACAGCTACAAAAATGCGATAAGAGTTTTGCCAAAATATGCAGAATGTGTTCGACTCCAACATTCATGGTCTACGGCTTTCAAACAAAAAAGGAGCAAAACACAACTGTTTACACTGAGCAAATTTAACTAACAATATGAAGTCATCATTACATACAGTAGTATGACACTTTTCTTTTCTTCACTTCCTTTCAGGGTCTATTAATGAAGGTTATACTGTATGCTTTTCTACTAATGCGAAGAACTGGTAACAGTATCTGAAAAAAGCTGAATTGCTTTCTATAACAAATCAAAGGGGAAAAAAAGGTGAGACATATATGGATTATTATAATATGTCTGTTTTATCAGGTACACAGACTGGGAAAATCAGCCACTCATATTAAGGACCTGAGTCTTTTCTCTCGGAGGTAGTGAGTAAAGTCAGAGCTTTCTTCACTGTGTATGAGGAGCTGGGCATCGGGCAGGGAATTGACGTGGGAATTGAGTGCTGAGCATGGTGCTCCAGAGAATAGCACGCGAGAGCGATCGGCTCTTGAGGGCCACGTTGGCATGCATGGACGAGCTGGAAGTCCTGGATGCACGTTGGAGCGAGTAGACAGACATATGGTGAATGGAGAGCGAAGACGGCTGCTTTTCCTGCTCCTCCAGTTCATGGTGTTCCTGGATAGAGCTCATGGCAGATTTGGAAAGGCTGGAAAGATTCACTTTAAAAACACAATCAAAGCATGAGTTTGCTATTTTTATTTTTATTAAACATCTATCAAGCTATTATTAATACTGAATTGCATATTAACATTGCGAGAAACACAACTGCATGCTGATTTATTAATTGTGACCAAACTCTGGGACTTGGATTTATAGCATTTTGCAAAATCATACAAAATTCTCA
Organism: Clarias buthupogon; assembly: GCA_030014345.1. Classification (NCBI taxonomy): domain Eukaryota; kingdom Metazoa; phylum Chordata; class Actinopteri; order Siluriformes; family Clariidae; genus Clarias; species Clarias buthupogon. The sequence goes on from JAQMYK010000009.1 coordinate 6,152,839, forward strand.
TGGATATGACCAAAAGAATTTTGACACAATATTTTGGTATTTGTACTTTTTGGTACGCTTATGACCAAAAAATATATACCAGAAATATATCAAATAAGTATATTTGCTATAGTTCTTGTTTCTTTTGAGAAAGAAAAAAAAATCTTTTTCAAAACCCAAAATGGGTTTATCTCATTTTGCAGTAAACACTATAAAAGACATTTCCAGATGTAATGTATTATGTTTTTAGTTTGGATATTTTATTTGCCACTCAACCAGTAGTTCTATCCTTTAATCAGTTTCAAATCCCTTGTACAACATGAATGAGGGATATCAAAAGTCAACATACTGTAGCAAGTGAATGGAGGTAGTTTAGTACTTTAAAATCAATCAAAAGACATTCACACCGGATTTGAATGAATAACCAGGTGATGGGATGAGAAGAAAGAAATTAGTAGAAGGCCTTGAAATTTAAAAAATGTATTGATGGTGCCAGGATAAAAAATTACCCCAGGTGTGTGGATTATAGTGTTGTTTGGTTCTTAAATAGACTCTTTGTAGATTATTCTTTTTTCTGTGCATGAACATATGGTAAAATATCTGTTTGAGGCATTTTCACATACACGACAAATGTGGTAGGGAAGGATAAAAGATAAAGAAAAAGATAAAGTCAAAACCAACTACATTTATTCTTGGCTATGACGTGGTACAGTTGGAGGTTAAGGACTTGATTAATGACTAATGATTACAAGCTACCACTTCTCTAGCTTCAATATCTGGTCTTAATGTGGCCTTGGTCAAGGACTAAAAATTGGATTTGAACTAATGAGGTATCAATTAGTAGCTCAAAACCTTAACCCAGAACTACATCTGCCCATAATCCTGGAACAATGCTTTTAAAGTCTGGTGTTGAAGGAGGCTCAATTTTGGTCTATCATGGTGCTGAATGGTCTTTCTCAAATTTTGAACGTAATCAAGTGTCTTGAGAAGCTGTTGATTACTCGACTTCAGCCCTAATGTCCTGCTCCTGTGGAACTTGATAATGCATCCTGGAAGACGACTCTACAACGGGTTCTGGATTGCAGTAAGCTCTCTAAAGCAGAAAAAGCACATTTGTGACATTCTATTATATGAAATCTTGGCTTGAACTATAAAACATTAACATAATTCACATAGATTAATATAATATCATGAATGTCCACCTTGCAACGTTGCCAGGTGGCTCTTGAGCAGAACTGGGTCGGGTTCGAGCGGCGTGTTCAGCGTTTTACACTCAGGGACATCCAGTTCTCCTGCAGACTGGCGCTAGCAGAGGACAAACACAGACCTATCCATTATAAGTGTCAGAGTAGTAAATGGGCCTTCATGTCTACGGTTAAGGCACCATCACAGACACTGTGATATCTCTGTCTTGCAGTTACACAGGAAGCAAAAGCGGCTGGGCAGATGGTTAATGCTCGTGTCACATCCGCATGCCTTGATTAAAGTCTTTAAATAGGCTCGTCACCAGCGTATAAGGTGTAATTTGAGAGAACAAAAAAGAGAGGTGGTAAATATCTGTTAAATTATGGGTTACAATTCACATAGGTACCCACTCATATTCCTAATAAAGCTCATTGGGTTACTCATGCTCAATTTCATCTTTGAATCGTACATTAAAATAGGAAATTGAAAGTGCATTACCTTTAAAGAGAACATTTCACTTTGGAGCCCATTGTCATCAACTTTTATGGGTGACATGTCGATGGTCTCTGGTGTTTGGAATGGGGGCTGTACATGAACAGTCGGCTTGTTTTCTAAATTCCTGGTGTATCTGCCAGGGAAAAGGAGCAGAAAATGCAGATATTTAGAATGAGACATGAACAGTGATGGACTAGGAACTAGTGAGACAAATGAGAACAGCGTTGTACCTTGGAGTAATGGGACTACACGGGACAAACTCTACATTGCTGCAGCAGCCACGTGTAAAAGGGTTCACTCGTCCTTGGAATTTCCTAGTCACATGTAATGAAGGCTAATTTTTAGTAACTTGGCAAACAGTGAATTGAATTTCTGCCTAATATCTGCCTGTCGCCATGAGGACCATATGGAAGCATGACAATCCCATAACAGGGATGACGAACAGGCTCACGATGGACAGATTGACTATGATGTCAAGGAGCAAACAAGCATTAAATGATTGAGATCATCAAAAAAATTATAATGCAATAATAAAATGTAATATTGCACAAAGACAACCCAAGTAAATGCAAAATGCAGTTTTTAATTGATGATTTTGTTGGGGGGGAAAAAACTGTCCAAACCTACCTGGCCTTATGCCCCATGAGAAAAAGTAATTGGGTGTTCTGGTGCCTTTCTGTCATCATTAGCATTGACTTTTGTTTGGCGATTTAGGTGCCCATGATCAAATGTCACCATTTATTGGTAAATAATTGACAATCAATGTTCATGTGTTAATGTTACGTGGTGTTAATGCTATTGCTGTTTGGTGTACCACATGTTAATGTATAGCTTTAATATGTTATTCATTAACTTGCTAACTTTTCTCATTAACCACTGAATTATTCTAACTGAAAGGGATACGAATAGGTAATTCATATAAAGTGCGAATTGTGTACGTCTGGATGCACAGATGGATGCTGGGAGCTAAATCAGTAGTTAAACCAGTGGGGGTAAGCATGCATGATGGCGCTGTTTGCTTAAAACATCATCTGTCACGTTTGGAAAAAACATCATTAACTCGTGAAGCTGTGTGGAGTGAGGATACGCGACAGTCGCATTCAGCTCCCACAGGGTTTCCAGGTGGTCCAGTACATAGAGGAGACCCCCAGAGAAAATGGCCAATATGTGCAAGCTGAGAGACAGCAGGAAGAGGAAGAAGAATCGGTTGTTCCGTCTCCCGATGCAGTTGTTCACCCAGGGGCAGTGATGGTCAAAGTCCTGGGAACAACGTATTGAGGAAATGTTTAACCAGGCTTGAAAAATCGAATGTCATATCCGAGTGTGAAACAGTGTAAATGAAAGACAATTACAAAAGTGCCATGTTTATTGGATGCTGTGATAAAAGCAGAATTAGCATAATAATAATAATAATAATAATAATAATAATAATAATAATAATAATAAGCTAATTGTATTTGCAGTTGGATTCTCACTTGTTCTGCATTTATAATGCAAGCGAACAGCAGGAAGAATTTTAAGCAGCGGCAGTTTTTTTTTCCCTGAGCAGACACCAACTAATGAATGGTACACAATGAATAATACTGGCTTGGCTTCCGAAATACAGCTGACTGCATGCAGATTTTATCAAAAAAGGAACAGAATGATAAAGGCAAAGTGGCTTGACCCGCTTGTCTGCATCTGTCTCATTCCTGCACACACAGTGCCTGGTATAAGTATTTAAACTTTTCCACATTTTCTACTGTTAAAACCTTACTGCCTCCAAATAACTCACTCTTCACGCAGTCACTGAATTTTGGTAGATGGCTTCCTTTAGGGATAACCACTATTGCGACATACAGTATACTTTGTATTTTTAAGGATGGATTTAAAATGAGGAAAGACAAAAAAGATTAATGTACTGTAATAAATAGGATTGAGCAGCAGGATGTTTGCAGTTTGGGATGAGTTCATTCCAGACTTGCTTTCATATAACACCTTGGTCTTTGCTGTCTTGTTGTCGTTCGTCTTTCGGCTGTTCCCGTCGAGTGGTCGCCACAGCAGACCATTCGATCCACACAACAACTTGCCACAGGGTTTACGCCGGATGCCATTCCTGATCCTTCCATTTTATCCGGGATTGGGACCGTGCATTGGGAATCGAACCCGGGCCTTCTGCATGGCAGGCAAGAGCCCTACCACTGAGCCACCAATGCCCCTTGGTCTTTGCTGTCTATGTTGTGTACTGTATTTCAGTATCTTGTGTAACAATTGGGCCTTCCAGGGACAGGTGTATTTATAGGGCCCAAGCACTATGACAACAGTGTCATAGTGTGTGAAGGGCTGTTGTCATAGTGCTGTTGTCAACGGCCCTATGATGTCATACTGTGTGAAGGGCTGTATTGTTCTTCTAAGGATTACAATTTTTGTATCCAGCATCGGGGCTTCTTGGGTTCTTAACATGCTTAAAAACCCACAAAAATCAGCACACAGTTTGGAATGTGCAGTGAACAGGACACGGGCCTTTACACGAGGTTTTGCTGCAACGCTTGCACACCTTTACACATATACATGTGAAACCTGGCAAACGCTTATCAGAGGCAATGTGAAATAAAAACATAAAGCATCGCTACTTACTGTGAGAATGTTGACAGGATGCAATAAAAGTTATTATAAAAGAAAATTTCAGATCTCATTGAGCTGAACAACTTTTGCCATTGCATGTCATGGGCTCGACTCAAAAGGAAGTCAATTATTTTGGGCTGCTTGAAAAATGCACCCAATGGAATTTGATATACCCCACCAAGGGGATTTATACGATCGCCACCAGACTGGGCCAATGTAATCTCGAGACACTGGGGATGTACAATTGGGACAGAATTTTTGATATCTCAAACGGTTCAGCCGTGGTGAGGCCTTAAATTATGCCAAAAATTGTCTAATAACTTCCTGAGTGACATCATATTAAGTGACATCACATTGAGTGACATCATAGTGTGATGCTCTTTTTTCCATCATCCAGGACTTCCAGCATTTTGGGAGCTCGAAAAGCAGACAGGTTGCGTGGTGTGCCTGGGCGGCGATGGCACAGATGCTTGGGCCCGATCATCTATATTCAGAACTTGGAACTGCATCTAATTCAAATAATAACATGAAGTCTAATGGTAAGTGGCTAAATTTAAACTAATTCAGAGGTTTCACAAAAAATGGGAGTGAATACATCAGCAATCTATTCCTCTCTACACTATTTTGTGTAGATTCAAGACATATCTGTCGATTTTTGTATGGTCAAGCTTATGTATGCACAGAGACTGTCTACACACACCAAGGCCACTCACCTTGACACAATGGTCACACACACTACAGCAGCGAGTGGGTCTGTAAAAGTTGCACGAGGCACACCACTTCATTCGAAACTGGATTCCTCAGACATCTATATCATTACAAAGTGGAGCCCTGTCATCATCTTTATCTTCATCCTCGTTAGCCATAAGAGAAACAGCAGCAGTGAGTTCTTATCAAATAAATATAGCAAGCATATTTATTAAACATAGCAGGATTTTAAAATTTTTTATTTTATTAAAAGCATAGCAATGTGATCTGGTAAACTGAATTTCCCTGACCCCTCGGCAGCACGCCGGCATCCGTGAACGTTGCCATGGTGAAGTTTGCCAGGACGAAAAGGAAAGTGATGCCGACGCATGGAGGGAAAGCAAGAGACACGTTCTGAGCGAGCCAAGGACACCTGCGAGACATAAGAAGAATGGAGTCGTGCTTACAATTACAGACAAGTGTTCCTTGATGGCTACTTCAGCGCCGTGTGCCGAGACGTGCTGCAGTATCATCTCACGGACGATCACGGATACGAGGCTTAGATTTAGATTTAGATTTGATTTAGATGATCCTTCTTTTGATCAGATGATGGCGAAATATTTCGAGCCATCTAACACTTCACCTGCCCTTACAGCCTGTGGGTGCTATATATATTCAGTGTACAAAGATGAAAGTGTAGATATAGATAAAAGTGTGGATGAAAAAAAAAAAAGGATTAGATGAGGGGACGATTCGATGGCAGAAGAAGAAGATTAAATGCAAAGATAATCATGAATCCACTCGACAACTGATGGTGTGGTGGATTAAATACGCACACTCTTAAAAAAACATTAGGATTACTGTATATAGATCTATGCATATTACTATATTTACAGAATGGAGGACAACAGATTGTCTCAAGGTACACAATTAGTTTTAGTTATTAACTTCCAATTATGTTTGATGTACTGAAATATAGTATCGCTAAAGATTTGTTTTTTGCATCTCACTCATTATGGAGCTAAATCTACTGTACTGTACATCCGGGAGTTTAAAAATTCATTTACAAATACAAGCCATGAGGCATGATTTAGTGTTTTAGATCATCCAGGTAACACAGGACACGGCAGCTCTTTCATCGTGTGCAGGAATGGAGGTCACAAAAGGGGGTTGGCGAGAGACTAAATACATGTCTGCGCTAGACCAGCTGCATTTCCATAATCCCCAGATTACCGAATCGGGATCAGGGATCGCACGGGGGGCCGCTTATCAGAGGCAATGTGAAAAAAAAAAAACATAAAGCATCGCTACTTACTGTGAGAATGTGACAGGATGCAATAAAAGACTTTGGAAATTTATGTAACTTAAAAAATAAACTAAAATAAAAAAAAAATTGATGGAAATCCCACATGAACAGATTTTCATCTCATTATCCATGCATTTGAATCCATTTTCAGAAGCCCCCCCCCTCTGTCCTTGTGCTCGGTGCTGGGATTTGGATTCCTTCTGGCATCTGGGGGGACGAACGTAATGAGCCACTGAACCTCATGAATCCTCATAAAGTCAGAAATCCGACTAATGCTGTTCATCACTAATGCTCGACCTTATTTATTGTAGCGGAAAGTAAACTATGGCACGGGGCCAACGATGTCCCAGTGCTCGGAGAGTTTATTAAATCCTATTGAATTGTGTCTAATGTTGCTGGCATTTTTGTACAGATTAATCATTCCACGGAGGATGTCTTGTCAAGTCATTGCTGCTCATTTGGACAACATTCTGTTTTTCAGATAAAGCAGGAACGAGTCTAACACCTTGAGATGCTTTTAATTTGTTGAACTATGCTGCATCATTCGTTTTTAATACCGAACAAAATGTTGGATCTTATTTTTCTATTAAACTTTTCTTAAGACCCAATTATCCTCATACAGCATGATATGAAATCTTCTCCCAAATATATTGTCTATATATCCTTGTGCGATCCTCATTTGAGGACCTTTATAACTCTTTGGTCAAATTTCGTTCTATTTGAAGACATCGATTAAATTCATTCAAGTTAACAGATGCTAATACGTAGAAACACTGAGGAGGAAATGCAATGTAGTTTTAGTGCAGTTGTTGTTCCTGCTGCTTTCAGGTCATCCTGCAACTCTTTTCCAGTGACACCTACAGTAGCTTCATTCTTACTTTCCTTATCATTAGTCCGAGAGCAGTTGTAAACTCTCATGTGGTGCACCTGTCCAATTACGACTAGCTGCGTTTCCATAAACTTTCCACTTCCATGCTTTTGTACGGACAAGGATGTTTAAGCTCTTTGATACATTGTAGCTCTACAGCCTTTTCCATTTCAACAATAACGTTGTTAAATTTTCCACCAAAGTGAACCAGGTGTTAGTTCACGTCTGGTGCTAGTGCTAGTTCAGAGCTCGTTTAATAGCAAATCTCCTAAAAGCTTATTAAAAAACAGCTTTTCATGGGCTAGAGCAGTGGTTCTCAACCTTTTTTTGCAGTGGGCCGCACTATGTCCAAGTTCAAGTCTCACGGGCCGCATATTATTTA